>PVJH01013898.1:0-23507 GCA_004026705.1 Nesogale talazaci
CCCCCACTTGCCCTTTAGCCTTTAGCTGTTAGAACCACTTAGTGCCCCTTTTGTGTACCGGGAGCTGGGGGCGGGTCGAGGGTAACCGCATTTAGCCCTTCCTATCTCTGGCCCTGTATTCTGATCTCAAATGTCATCAGTTGGCTAAAACACAGGGTGGGGGGTGGGGTGTCAATACAAGACTGCCCTCCTCCTGACTTCTCCCCCCCCCACCCCCACATGTGGCCTGGCTAGAGATGGAGGATGCATGCTCATTCAAGCGTGACACCCCAGGCTTGTCACACGTCCATTCCAGGGCCTTGTCTGGGGCCCCTTGCAGGGAGGTCACATTCTTAATCCGGGGGCATCTGGACATACTCCATCCATTTAGCCCCGGGAAAGTACACAGTAACGGGACAATGCAGGGTGACAACGACAACTGCTCCTTGGTAGCGATGACAGATCTCCCCTCTCGCCCTGGCATCTGAGTGCTGCTCGCCACCATCCGGACCTCCGGGTCACACTTCTCACTGCAGTGAATAAACCACTCTCGGCTGGCTAGCCTGTTGACTTCTCTGTGTCCCCCCTTTACTTGGTTCTCCATACTTGGCTCAGGCAGATCCACTGCTTGCAACGCCCGACGATTCTTTGCCAACTTATGATTTTTATCCTACCTCTATCCGAACCGAAATGACTTGTCTACCTTCCGATGCCCCTGCACACTGGCTCTCCGGCCCGAGGGACTCTTGCAGCGGACACAGTGCATATGCTTCCTCGCCAAGAGGAGGCCTGGCACCTGGGCCAGGAACCTGCACCTTCTAGTTCTCTCCATCCGCCCCCAGGGCCAGTGCACTCGCTGCATCGGTGTGGCACGTGGGCCTGAATACGTGGCTGCTTCGGATCCGCTGCTGCCTCAGCCACATTCCAACAAGCACAGAGCTGAGCAAGTGCAGACGGCATTCCCGGCGTGTGGCTTTGTTGGTTTGTTTTTTTAAATTTTGGGTTCGAAATCTTGGAAGCGAAAATGACCGCCCCCCTTTCCCCCATCAGATAATGTAAGCCATATCCCACAGGAAAACCTGAGAAGCATTCCACAAGAAAGGAGTTAGGCATTTCAGAAGGAAACCAAAGTTCTTCAACAGCGATTCTCCACCTGTGGGTTGCAACCTCTTGGTGGTGGTGGTGGTGGTGGGGGGCAGTAGCACAATGACAGGGATGAGGTCGCAATGAAAATAATGTTATGGCTGGGGGGGGGGTCCCCACTGCATGAGGAACTGTGTGAAAGGGTGGCAGCCTGGAGAGGGTTGAGAACTGCTGCTCGAGAGGTTGTTGAGATGTGGGGGAGGCCTTCTGTCTGCCCGCGCTTCCCCGGATGGCGGCGACTGGGCACGCACAATGGGCTAGGGGATTTTAAGTTTTAGTTAAATTTAAGCAACCTCAAATATGTATCTCATTGCTATCAAGTCCATGCTGACTTTTAAAATGACCCTACAGGACAGGGAAGAACAGCAGCTGTGGTTTCCAAGACTGTACCTTTTTTTTTTTTGCATCACTGCCCTGGTGGGAGTAGAAGGCCCAGCCTTGCTCCTGGAGAGCTGCTGCTGGATTTGAACTGCCAACTCAGTGGGTCGCAGTCCCCCACTCAACCACTACGCCACCGGGGCACAGCCCAAGACTGTATCTTTTTATGGGAGTAGAATGCTCTGCCTTTCTGTGGAGCACCTGGTGGTTTCAAACCGCTGACCTTGTAGTTAGCAGTCCAATGTGTAACCCCTAAGCCACCAGGGCTCCTACTGCTGGCCCTATGGACCCCTGCAGCCTAAGTCCCCGGTCATGTTCCTCCCTGCCGGGGGGGTGACCACGGCGGACCAGGTGCGTCTGCAGCGACACGTAGTTGACTCACAGTCCCGGTAACGCCCAATCGGTTGGCCTTCCCATGCGCCCCACCAAGGGTGTCATGCCCATAGGCCCCAGGTCCTGCTTTTTAGGGAATACCATGAGGGAGGTCCAGCCGTGAAGCCCTCAGCTGCCAAGCAGAAGGCTCAGCAAGGGGTGGTTTGAACCCACTCGGCAGCTGTGTGGCAGAACGAAGCTGGCCACTTCCTTCCGGGAAGGTGACAGCCTGCTAAGCCTCCCGTGTCGAAGGTGTGGACGCTCTGAGCCCAGAGCCCCCTGATGGCACCAGCGTCGGCAGCCGTGCTCCGAGCCCTCTCTGGGGCGGGGGCGGAATTCTGCATCTCTTATGTCCATCCACTGTGCTCCCGCTTTATTTCGCCTGGCCCTTCAGGTGAACATGCAGGTCCTTATCTTCTTTACAAAACCACCGGATCCATCTTTTTCCCTGCTACCCCCCTGTCAGGTGGCCAGTCACAAGGAATGAGAAGGGGACTTTCTGAACGGAGAGGAAGAAATATGTCCACGTCTCACCTGCAGGGCCTCTTGTTCCTGATCGTCCCCCACCCCTCCCATGTGGCGGTCTGCAAGGCGGGGTCAGGATGGCAGGCTGAGCTAGCCAGGGAGCTGGGAGCTTTGTATTAGAAGCTCACCGGGCTCTCTGCCCTCCCTCTGTTTCACTCCACATGGCCAGCGCAGAAGCCTCGATTTTATCACGCAGGCTGCGGCAGCCTCTGAAAGGACTGGTAACAATCGGAAGATGACAGACACAGGCAGCCTTCATCCGCTAGCGGTGTCACACAAAGGCGGAATGAAGAATCTAGAAGGCCTCTGCTCACTTGGAGTTAGAGTCAGATGTCTCTGACTATGCTCATTATGTCTATCTCGGGGCACAAGAATAGCAACAAAGTAACCGACTTGAAAAGCCCCTGTGTTTGCTGGCATGGGCAAGCAAGGACTAAAACAAGACTCCGGGTTTTATTGTGGCTAGCCCCACAATCCCGTTTCCTCCCCGTGTTTCCGGTTTCCATTTCTCCTTCCCTGGCCCTCCAAACTCTGCCCTGGGGCCAGTGCCACCCTTTTCATCTTACTTGGTGCATTCTTCTAATGTGGAGTCCCTTCCAGACCTAAAGAGTGAGGCTCACAGTCTTGGGGGACCCACGGGTCTCGGTCTGACCGGTCAGCCTGGTCTCTTTATGATCCTGAGTTCTGTTCCCCATTTTCATCCCTTTCTAGCCAGGACCTTCCAGTGTTATCCCTTTCAAAGTTGTTGGTAGGGATACTACTAGTGAGAGCTGGGCACCATCTAGTTCTTCTGCTCTCCGAGTCACAGAGGCTGGTGCGGGAGGGAGGGGTCCACCAGGCAGATAGCTCTCAACCTTTCTCATGCCGCCACCCTTTCATACAGTTCCCCATATGGTGGTGATCCCCAACCATAAAATTATTTTTGTTGCTATTTTATCGCTGTCATTTTGCTACTGTTATGCATGAGGCGACCCTCCCCCCGTAAAAGGGGGTTCCCACAGGTTGAGAACCACTGCCCTGGACGAATTGCTGTGAATTTTGTCACTCTTATTTCCTCTAAAGGGGGAGAAGCCAATTTGTGCACTGTCAGGGGCCGCGCGTAAGGTCTGAGGACTCCGGTTATGACGCACCAGTGCAGGAGTCAGAACATCGTCTCTGTGGACTACGTAGGACAGTTGATTGTGGCATCTCCTGAGACCAGGGTCCTGAGCTCCCCCCACCCCCACTCATTCCCTCGGGTATGTGAGAATGTTTCATAACTTTGTCTCCTGTGTGCTCCGACACATCCAGGGGTAAATTTTCCATCCAAAGATAAAACTACCCATGGACAGAGATCTTCTGTCAACCCTATACATTTCTTAGGTTTCTCAGGTGGGACATACCTCGGCTCCGGGCTTCGCAGGAGACAGAAGGCACACCGCAGCCTGGTTTGTGATCCTGGGAGAAGTCTCAGGTTTCACAGACACTGAACACAGACACATCCCACGGGTGGGATGCACCACCCACAGGTGGTGGTCTGAGGCCGGCGAGACGGGGGCACGGCGGGGCAGAAGGGCAAGGATGAAAGGGGGTGAGGGAGGGGCGAGGTCTCACAGTCAAGGTCCTTAAGGCTGAGTGGCGCGGTCGAAGGTATTGTTTGACCTCATTGGCTGAACTAAGCCCCCCTGCGTCTGGTTTGGGCCGAACCGGTGTACCACCCGCCTTGCTCAGGGCTTGGATTTGGAACCCGCCCGGCTAGTCTTCATGGCTGGCTTAGGGCTCTCCTGATTTTCCTTCAGCCTCCTGTAGGGGGCCTTCAGGCAGGGAGAGGAACGACCCGCTGTCCCTGTTCGGCTACCGAACATCTTCATGGTTTACTCCTACACCCGCTCCGTCTGCGGGTCTACCAGGCACCGCTCACAAAGTCCCGTTGTTGCAGGGTTGTGTATGTCTAGACGTGTTTGCCGCTGTGGTCTTTACGCCTTGTCATTTTTTGACTGGCCTCTCTCTCTCTTGCTGTATATAAGCTTCCCCTTTCCCCAAGTCAACCCCCAAGTTGCCTCAGAATCACCGTCGGAGTCTGTGGGTCGAGACCCCTTTGGGGGTCGAATGACCCTTCCAGAAGGGTCATCCAAGACGATCAAAAGACACCTATTTCTGATGGTTGGCGGGGAAGGGTCACTACCACCTGAGGAACTGTATGAAAGGGTTATGGCATAAGGAAGGTTGAGACCCACTGGTCTCAGCCGAGGCGGAGGAGGCCCAGGCCTCGGGAGGAAACAGAAGCCAGGGCAAGTGGAAGAGGAAGCACCTGCAAGAGAAATCCCTCCCTGTCGCTGGGGGTGGCAGCTGTCTCTTAGCCAAAGATGTATATGCTGTTCTCCACCCTAAACATACCGAAACCAGGCGTGTTCCAGGCTTAGAGCCGGGATCGGATAGCAGATGGAGGGCTTGTTGTCAGCTCTGGATGGGAGGACGGGACATTTCCCCGGCCCATCGTCAGGATCCCCGGTTCTATCTCCAGTGGTGGTTGACCTGGTTCCTACCCATGGGGAGTCTGGGGGGGGGGGGGGTCGGAGAACTGTGCTGACCCTTTGAAGAGAGAGGATCTGCCAGGCGTTTCTTTCCAGGCACCTCGGGCTGAACTTGAACCTCCAACCTTTCGGTTCATAGCGCAGCGGTTGGGCCTCTCAGGGATGCTGAAGGCCAGCTCGGAAAAACCGAGTGAAGTCTCCCTGCTGCTGAAACGATCTCAACTCACAGCCTCCCACCACTCCCTCAGGCCTGGGAGTCGGTGAATTGTCTCTGAGGTTCTTGGCACAGTCTGCCACCGCGTTTCCCCTCCCGCAGACCGGCGGGTGGATTTGGACCACCAGCCTGTGGGTGTGCAGCGGAGCGCTTCACCTTGGTGCCACCAGGGCTGCTTGGACGGCAGGGAGCATCCCCTCTATGGGAACGATTTCTTCAATCACCGAGAGTGGGGGATGCTGGGCTGGGCTGGGTCCGACCAAAGCCTGGGGAGAGAGCAGCAACGATTAAGGGCGCAGAGGCTCCCAGGGCCTGAGCCCTGCCAGTCAGGCGCCCCGAGAAGCAGTGGAAGCAGATTTGAATATTCATTTAGAAATAATTACCACTATTTATAGAAGGTGGGAGGAAAACAAAGGAGGAACTCCACCGTGGCTGGCACTGCCGCCATCAAATCCAGGTTCTTTTCTCTGGCCCGGTTCTCATAGGATTGGGATTTCCCTTGTTTGGGCCCTGCCGTGGCGACAGTGCACGCACTGTGTGTTTTTCCCATTAGGCCCTCCACGCTAGCACTTGTCCATGTGATCACCGAGTCTTCAGCATGATGCTAATGAGGTTTGCATAGACCTTTGACTCCGGTACATTTTAGACAGCTGGCACTGTCTGGTTCAGAATTCAGAGTTCCTTATTGACAGGCATGGGGGTGGGGGGGGGGCCTGTAGAAATCTGGACAGCAGATTTCTATTTCTCCTCTCTGCTGTTTCCTGAGCATGGTCAAGCAGCTGTGCAAGGCATTGGCCACTGCCAGCCTCGGCTTCCAACCTGCCTTCCCCAAAGCCCAGCCCCACCTCCCACATCCTTCTGGGCATAGCAACTGGGAGCGGTCACTCCATGTTGGTGGACTGTCCCTCTGGAAGTCTCCAGGACCATGGTATGGTACAACTGCCACCACGTGGCTGAGGCCAGAATCCCCACACGTGCCACTCATCCCAAGCCCGGGCTGTCTTCACCCCTGACCCTGCCACCAGGCAGAGGTGAGTGGCCGGGTCATTTCTGATTCCGGCTTGGGCCCATGTGCTTGTCCCTTTTGTTCTGTCAGGACCCTGACTTGGAAGTCCTTGAGCCCCAGTTCCTGCTCTTGTCCTCTCTCTGCGGACCCAAATTTAACCAACTAGATTGGGGGGGGGGGGGGGGGGGGGGGGTAAGCCTGGCCCCTTACTTTGCTTACTGATTGGCAGTAAACAGCTTCCCTTGTGTTTCACCCTATGTGAAATGGCTCACTCCAAAGGATAAGCACAAGCCAGCCCGACACTGACCCTGCCAGGGCCTTTGAAAAGAACTTTTGATTCTGCAGGAATGTGCTAGGGCTTGGGAGAGAGCTGGGTGCCTGCCAGACCTAGTAGCAGAATCTTTTCTGTTGTTTTAGCTTGGAGTCTCTAGGGAAGCTAAGGCAGTTTGTTTTCTTAAATCATTTTATTGGGGGCGCATACCACGCTTACAATAATCCATACGCCCATCCCTGTGTCAAGCACATTTGTGCATTTGTTGCCAGCATCATTCTCAAAACATTTGCTTTCTACTTAAGCCCTTGGTATCAGCTCCTCACTTTCCCCCTCACGAACCCTTTATAATTTATAAATTATTATTATGTCCTTTCTTACACTGTCTGACATCTCCCTTTATCCACTTTTCTGTTATATGTTGAGCCTTGTAATCCGTTCCCCCTTTCTACCCCATCTTCCCTCCACTCTCCCAGTGTCGCCACTCTCACCACTGGTCTTGAAGGGATCATCTGTCCTGGATTCCCTGTGTTTCCAGTTTCTCTCTGTACCAGTGTGCATCCTCTGGTCTAGCCAGATTTGTAAGGTAGAATTGGGATCATGCTAGTGGGGGAGGAAGCATTTAAGAACTAGAGGATGGGCTGAGCCCCGGTGGCGTAGTGGTTGTGTGCGGGACCGTGGCCCACTGGGATGGAGGTTCAGTTCCAGCAGCGGCTCCACAGAAGCAAAGGCTGGGTCCTGTACTCCCACCACCAGAAAGCAGTGATGCCAAAACAAACAAACAAAAACAAAACAAAAAGAACTAGAAGAAAGTTACCTGTTTCATTATTGCTACCCTACACCCTGACAGGTTCATGTCCTCCCTGTGACCCTGTTGCCTACAGATGGGCATTGGTTTCCCAATCTGCACTCTCCTCATTCAAAATGATAGGATTTTTTTGATGCCTGATACCTGATCCTTTCAACATCTTGTGATCACACAGGCAGGTATGCTTCTTCCATGTGAGTTTTGTTGCTTCTCAGCCAGATGGCCACTTGTTTACCTTGAAGCCTTTAAGACCCCAGATCCTATATCTTTTGATAGCCGGGCACCATCAGCTTTCTTCACCACATTTGCTTATGCACATATTTGTCTTCAGTGATCATATCAAGAAGGTAGACACACATGATAGGATTTTTCTGTTCTTTGATGTCTGATAGATGATCCTGTCAGCACTTCGTGTGCTTCCTCAGCGTGGACTTTGTTGCTTCTGGCTGGGTGCCATCAGTTTTCTTTACCACATTTGCTTATGCACCCGCTGCAAAAGCAGTTTTATAGGCCTATCATTTACACAGGAGACATCTCCTGACTTGTAGCTTCAGGGGCTGATGAACCCCATTGTGACAGGGACACCAAAGGTCAGTGGCTACAAAAGAGTATGGATTCAAGGTCATCCGACTACATGGCAGGGCCACTGATGGCTCCTGGGGTCAGCAAACAGTATGGCAGGCTGATGGCTCAAGTCCACAGAATCAAAGGTCAGTGAGTCAGATGCAGGATCTTTATCCTGCAAAAAAGCAAACAAGCTTTCCTATAGTGTCCACTTACATAAGAAGCAGTCCGGACCCCCAAGGAAACTTCTTTTTTGTTGTTTCAGGGCCTGAGTAAGGAGATTGTGTGAGGGTTCTCGGGAGGGAGATACCTTGGTTCTTGGCTTTGCACAAGAAAGAAATTTATGCTGAAGGCCTGGTTTGTGAACCAGGTGGGTTTTTATAAAGGACAGAATTAGTTTAGGGTTTCATAGGTAACTGTACATAGGTGCCCTGAAGGAACTGCACACCCACGTGTGTGTGTGCGTATGTGTGTGTGTGTGTGTGTGTGTGTGTGTGTAAAGAGAGAGAGAGACAGAGACAGACAGACCAGGGCATGGCCAAGAGGAGTAGCTGAAGGGAAGGGTCGGTGGTCTCTAGGTTCTAGTCTTTAGGACTTTCTGCTGGGAGGTGTGACCCATGGTACTGGTTGACGCGACTGGCTGAATGAAAGCCACCTGGCTCCAAGGCCTGACTTGTGGCATGCCCTTTAGCCTCCATTGGCTTCCCACCTTCTGTTGGGGTTCCTCCCCATGGAGAGGACTAATCTCCTAGCCTGCTTCCTAACTGTGGTGCCCCACCCTTCATCTTCTCACAACTGCTGCTCACGGCAGATTCCTTGATGGAGTGGATATCCATTAAGTCTCATCATGGGGGGATTCCTAGGCCTTAACTGCCAACCCACGGAGAATCATGGTCCAGCCAAGTAGATCGATCACAAAGTCAGACTGCCACAGATAGAGTGGAGGGGAAAATGTGAACTTGCTCACTGTGGAGGCGTAAGTCCAGGTAAGCCTCATCTTTCTCCCACAGAATGTCTGGTGAGCAGATGCCCTGGTGGTTAGCAGCCCAAAGCTTAACCCACTGCACCACCAGGATCCCATTGCCTTGAGACATCGGGGCCTGCACCTCCAGGGCTCCCTTGTATCCCCAGCCCACAGTCATGGTGATGATTCTCACTGACAATGATCTTGGACAGCGTCAGTTCTCAAGCTTATCTGACTTCTTTTTTTTCTTTTTCTTTGTGGCATCACTACCCTGGTGTGAGTTGGAGACCCAGCCTTGCTCCTGGAGAGCTGCTGCTGGATTTGAACCGCCAACCCTGTGGGCCGCAGTCCCCACACACAACAACTACGCCACCGGGGCTCAGCCCGCTTTTCTGACTTTTTAAACTCACTGCTATCATCAAATGGACACTAGCTCATAGCCACCGTACAGCCCCCGGTGAGTTTCCGAGGCTGTAACTCATTACCGGAGTGGACGGCCCCATGGAACTGCTCATTGGGATTGCCAAGCTAGTGTTCTTTCTGGAACTTGCTGGCCACATTGTTCTCCTGAGGCCCTGATGGTGGGTTTGAACCACTGGCCTTTCCACGTGGCACCGGAGTACTTTGATGAGTGGGGCACTGGGAGGTACCCTTCGGTCACTCTCAGCATGCCAAACTTGACTTGGTGACAATCCAGAGGGCCAGTGCAGATTTCACCATGTATCAATACTTTTCCCAAAATTCTCCATCCTAGAAGCTGCCTTTTTCTAGTCAAGTTTATTCTCTGCCTCCTGCGGGCTCGGTCTGTCATGTTCCCTCCCTTGTGGAAGTCAGACGGCCTCCTTCCTCCGTTCCCGGCTCTCTGCAAATTAACTGGCCTCTCAGCTCTGGGTTCTCATCGGAAAAATGAGAATACCAACCTCCTGGGATTTCGTTGTTGTCGTACTTAATTGTAAAGTGCTTACATTTCCGTATTTAATAGGCACTCGGGGCATGTCAGTGTTTTCTCTCCACCCTCTCCCTACATAGAGAGCCCCTCTCTCTCCTCTTTCTTTCACCAAACAATGGGATCCTCTTTTAAATAATGTTCAGAATTAGTCTCCGCTGACATTTCCCTATTACCTCGGTAACCCTGCCCTCTGTGCCTGTGTGACATTTAATTAGTGTGATCCTGATGATATGCCCCGTGCTTCTGGTTGGAAGATAATCGTCATCTCTATTTTTATCTATCAAAATTACAAGGTCTCTAAGAAGCCCCGGTGAGGGATGGTGAAGGGAGCAACTGCTGATCCAAAGGTCAGCGGTTTGAAGCCAGCAGCAGTTTCTGGGGAGAAAAGGCCTGGCCTCCTGCTCCCAGAAAGATGGCTGTTGGTAGTTGGTTCTGACTCCGACGGACCCTGTGTCCAGAACGAAGCCCTGCCCGGTCTCACGGCCCCCTTGCGGTGGTTGCTCTGACGCAGGCCCTGGGTGCAGTCGCTGGGTTCATCATTTTGGTGGGGCCCTTCCTCTGTTCCATTACCCCTGACCTCTCTGAGCAGCGCGCCTCCTCCAGGCACCGGCCCCTCAGGAAAACATGTCCAAAAATATGTGGGACCAAGTCTTCATGAGTCTGGCCTCTAGGGAACATTCTGGCTACCCAAACCAGTGTCACTGCCATTGAGTCGATGCCGACTCATAATGACCCTGTAAGGACAGGGTAGAAGTGCCTCTGGGAGTGACTGAGACTGGAACTCATTCAGGAAGTAGGTCTTCTCTTTCTTCCACGGCGCGGTTGGTATCTCAACCTATGACTTCCAGTTAGCAGCCTGTGTTAGTCTGGGTAGACTAGTGAAACAAATCCCCAGAAACTCCTATGTGTATGAAAGAGAGAGTTTTATATCAAGGGTAAGAGTACATTCAGAAAGTATCCTAACCCAGTGCTGCCCAAGCCCATAAATCCAATATTATAGCCCATATGAAGGACAACGATCTACAAAGCTCTCTTCAAACTCACAAAACACACACAATGACACCAACTCTGGAAGGAAAGCCAGATCAGTGAGCGTGTCAGTGTCTCAGCGCTGGCAGGGGTCTCCACGCGGCTGCTCCAGCACCCAGGGCTGCATCAGGGTAGGTTCTGTGGCTTTCCCTCGGGAATGTCTCATAGGAAGTGAGCCTTGCCAGCTGAGGCAGAGAACCAGCTAAGGCAGCTGTACACTGGTCCAACCATCAGAGAGCAAGAGACAAGACTTGATCATTTATCTTTCTGCCCTTCAATTAAACTACCCTTCAATGAATCCCACATGTGTTCAAGGCACATGTGTTGGCACACTAAACCACACAGCCCAGCATGTAATTACTTGGCCACCCGGGCCGCTGTCATTAGGGCTAGTCTTCCAAAATGATTTTGTTTTTAATTCTGGAAGTCTGCAGCACAGGCAAGATGTCTTGCCAACACCTACGTTCAAAGTCATTCTTCTTCAGCCTTTCATGTTCGTTGTCCAGTTTCCCTGTGCATCTGAGACACTGGCTTGGGCCAGCGCCTTGATCCTAAAATGAAACCTTTGCTATTTGACACTTTATTATTTATTTATTTTCTGTAACACCTTAAAGAGATCTTTTTGGGGTTTCCTCAATCCCATCCGCTTTTTGCTTTCTTGACTGCCGTTTCTGTGCAAATCGATCATGGATCCAAGTCAAATGGAATCCTTGACAACTTGCAGCTTCTCTCTGTTGTTTATGATGTTGCTTCTTGGTCTAGCACTGAGATTTAAAAAAAAATTCTTTACATTGATACTAGAAGCCCTGGTAGCATAATGGTTATACATTGGCTATTAACTGCAAGGTCAGCTGTTCAAAACCACTAACCTCTCTGGAGGGGAAAGAGACAGGGCTTTCTATTCTCATAAAGAGTTCCCATCATAAATAAATAAATAGATTTTTAAAAATCAATCAATAAAAAATTTAAAAAGATAATAATAATAATAATAGGAATTCTAGTCATAGAAACTCATAGGGGCAGTTCCACCACGCCCTACAGGGTCACTGTCAGTTGACATTGACTCGATGGCAGTGAGTTGAGCTATTTCTGGTTACCCTGAGTTGTGACCTGTGCTGAAGGTGGTAGTCTTCGGTGTTCAGGTGCTTCAAGCCCTCTTGACTTTCTGCAGGGTTGTGTCATCTGCCTATCACAGGTTGTTAATAAAAATTTCTCCGGTCCTGATGCCTCCTTCTACTTCATATGTCCAGCTTCTCGGATTATTGGCTCAACAAGGGCAGAGACCTCCTTTATTTAATCTACTGTTGGTGAAGGGCTGAAGGTTAAGGTCACATATCAGCTGTACCTAAAGGGTGATTGTGTCAACCTCACAGGCTTGTTGCAAACATTAAATGAAATCATTCAGGCTAACACGTAGGGGAGATGCTGGCCCAGATCAGATGTTTTATTTTATTTTATTTTGGGGGGCATCACTGCCCTCTGGTGGGAGTGGGAGGCTCAGCCTTGCTCCTGGAGAGCTGCTGCTGGATTTGAACCACCAAGCCAGTGGGCCGCAGTTCTGCACTCAAGCACTTCGCCACCGGGGCTCAGCCCCGATCAGATTTTTTTAAATGTGAGCTGTGCTTAGTGGCCATGGTGACAGTGCTTAGGATGTGTTCCACAGGGACCTTGGCCCTTGGGCCTTCAAGCAATAATGGTGTGTGTGTGTGTGTGTGTGTGTGTGTGTGTTTTATTTTACCCTCCAATTCAACTGTTTCCCGTTTATGTTCCCCGTCACTGGCATTGATTACATCCATCATATCATACCGCCAACACCACTCTCCATTTCTAAAGGATTCCACCACCATGAACAGGATCTCATTGTCCCCTAAGCAATGACTCTCCTCTTCCCCCCGCCTTTCCCTCCTGGTAACCACTAATTGGATTTAGATTTCTTAACAGCTTGTGCTTCATGCTCCAAGAATAAAATAAACATGAAAGGCTTTCAGGGCCATTTCTCTTTCTGTTCCCCCTGGTGATTTTAACTGGGGAAAGAAGGCAGGTCTGTTTGCAGTCTCTGGAACCTCGTGGTCCCAATGGTGAGTGGATGTGGCCACCGATGAGAGAACACCGCCTTGCAGATGGAAGGAGAAGCACTTGGCTGAAAATCTACACGTTCACCTTATCTTTCATTGATTTTCACCTCTTCCAATTATGTTAGTGATGGTCTTTGTCACCACCCCTCAAAAACAGATGGGCGTGAGGCTCATCAAATACTTTTCCTGAAGTGGTTTGGTTTATCCTCACACTGCGTATGAAACCCTGGTGTCATAGCGCTTATAAATTGGACTGTGTGGCACTCATGTGCTTATGTTAATTTCATGATTGAGCTGTAGGGGTGGAGTCTAGCCCGTTAATCTGGAGATAGCCATTGAGTAGCCAAGGAGGCCTCTGTGTGGGCATGACTTTCTCCTGAGACTTCTGGGAAATCTCGCGATATTTACCTCATGGAGATGAGAAGCTATCCCCCAGTTGTTGGGAGTTAGTCTCAGAGACAACGAACTACGGACAAGACAAGATGGCAGTGTCCAAAGAGCTGATGGAGCCAGAGGAGAAGCCAATGATTTTGCCCTGGTGGAACCAGACCCCAGAACCTGGCAAAGTCATGTGGAGAGCCCTGCCAATGCTGAGTTGCTTCTGCCATCACTGGATGTTGTTGATGGACCCTGAGCCCTGGAAGTGAGGAGCCCTGGGGAGACTTGGCGCCGGGACTCTGCACCCACTGACCTGTGACTTTGTGAGTCGGAAGGAGACTTTATAGACTAATATCGGGCATATGGGTTAATATCGGACTTATGACTTTGAACTGGACTGGGCTGGGATGCTTTCTCAATGTCCCCTTCCTCTTGTATATAAACCTTTTCCTTATATGCATATGCGTGTCTATGTATTTGTTTCTCTAGTGTACCCGGACTAACACAGGCTGCAATCCAAAAGATCAGCAGTTCGAAACCGCTGGCGGCTCTTGAGGAGAAAGACGGGGTCCTCTGTGCCAGGGAACACTTACAGTCATGGGATACACAGGGGAAGTTCTACCCTGCCCTCAAGGTCATGACTTAGTATCAGCTGGACAGCAGCGAGTGGGTTAGCCTGGTGTAAAGCATTAGGAAATTATATATTGAAACTATCCATAAAATAGCACAGACCCGAGATAGACTAGCTTTTATAGGTTATTAAGGCCATTCATTTTCAAAATTCTTCTTAAAAGATCATAATAGTGAGAGCTCTTACAGCTCCTTTTTTTACAACTCTTATGACAATCCACGTATCAGTTGTATCAAGCATCGTGGTACATATGTTGCCATCATCATTTTCTAAACATTTACTTTCAATTTGAGCCCTTGATATCAACTCCTCTCTATTCCACCCCTACCTTTGTGACTTCCTTGATAAATTATAAATCATTATTTCCATATCTTACACCAAACTCCATACTTAGTCTCCCTTCCCCCGTGATTTCTATTGATCGTCCCCCTGGAAGGTGTGTGTGCGTGTGTGGTTATGTGTCCATCATTGCAATCGGTACCCATCCCCTCCCCTCTTCTCCCCACCTTCCCCTACCCTTCTGCTATCCCCTCCCATTCCTGTTCCTGGATTCCATGTGTTGTGAGCTCTTTTCTTTTGTGTACATGCTCCGGTCTAGCTGGCAGGGGCAGGGAGGACTGGGGTCATGATAGTGGGGGGCGAGGAACGCTGAGAAGCACTGCGTGTTTCATCGGCGTGCTGTACTGATTCTGTGTGTGCTGCCCTTTTATCTGTGCCTGTGCACATGCTTTGGTTTAGCCCGCAGTGACAGGCAGGACTGGGGTCATGGGGGTGGGTGGGGGGTGGGGAGAAGCCTGGCGGAACCAGAGGAGCATTGTGTGTTTTTCATGGGCGCTGTACTGATTCTGTGTGTGCTGAGCTTGACTGCCGTACTGCGCCCACGTTGACTCCTCCCTTCTTGGGGACCCCCGAGGCCATTCTTTTTCTGACTAATAACTTCATCCCACCCTGCCTTCTTTCTCCCAAGTGGAGAGAGAAGTTTTAATGACATTTATCGTAGGAAGACTGATGATTATGCTGGCTAATGGTCTGACCTGGGGATGCGAGGCCTTTCCTGTCCTTGGTGGTCCTAAGAGAGGAGGAGAAGATTCTGTTGATTTATTTTGAATGAAGCATTCAGTTGAAGAGCGTCCCCGAAGCTTAGGGAAACCCACAGTGAGTAGAGTGGAAGTGCAGGAGTTAGGTCAATTGAGCCCATTTCTCTCACTTTGAATCCCCAGCTCCAATTATGGTGGCAATCAGATTACCCAGGGCTGGTCAGACAGTGAGCATGAGGCCTCCCAAAGGTCAGGGCACTGGTTTGTCTGTGAATTCAGATGAGGTCTCGGCCAAAGCATCTCCCTCGGGGGAATTCGGCAAATGTTGGCTTCCACTTCAAAGCAGAACTGTCTGGAAATGTTGTAGGCTCCAGCCCCTCCCCAGACTCATTTTCATCAACACCTCCTGGTCCTCTCTTCCCCTCTGAGTCTGGCTACTCCACGGGAGACAGGTCTCACCCCAGCCTCTGCCTGCGGCTCGGCTCCTCCCCGCTGCTGTCAGAGCTCTGAGCCTCAAGGTGCGGTTTTGATTTCCTTATTGCCATTAAAACAAAACTCGCTCTCCCTGTCGGACTCCTGGCCTTAATTAAACCCCAAGCAGAGGGTAAATGGCTGCATCACTCCAAATAATGAAAAATTGGAAACCACAGCAGACAATGATTAAATAGATCAAGCTTCGGGCTTGATCTAGAATAGTAAGAAGCCATAAGAATGGAATTGTAAAGGCTATAGATGACGGGGAGTGCCCAGAATCCATTTGCAGAGCCCCCCCACGTGAATAAAGCTTCCACTGAGCTCCCTCAGCCTGTGGACCAGGGATGTGAATTGTCTTGCTGGCAGACAGAGCGTCTGGGAAAGGGGGTCACCGCAGATGCCCTTAGGGCAACATTGAATGTCTTTCCGCATGTTTTCCCTTTTGACCCATTTTCAACTTGTTGTGGTTTTTACTATTTTCTGCTTTCTTCTGCACTGATGTTTTCCTGTGTTTTCCTCTGGTGGTGCCGTTGATTCTGATGACGTTCTTGACAGGCAACCCAGGATAGGTAAGTCTATAGTGACAGTCACTAGATTGATAGCTTCTGAGGCTTACGTACGGCGAGGGAACTGGGGGATGGGGTGGGTGGGGAGTAGACAGCTAATAATCGTGGCTATCAGGATGAAGAAAATGTTTTAAAGTTTATTCTAGTGAGGATTACACGGCTCTTTTCAACAGATTTAAGCCACTGAATTGCACGGTATATGAATTCTATGTCCATAAAACTACGAATCCTAAAACCGTCTAGACAGCAGGCAAATGCTCACAGCAGAATAACAAAATCACCCTTACACGATGCTGTGTGTGTTGGTGAAGGTTATCTGTGAGCTGGCTGGGCCCTGATTTTCAGTGGTATGATCGTTCTGTAAATGCTGTCATCTCCCTCCATGGTGTGATCAGCCAATCAGCTGTCAAGGGAGTTTCCTCAGAGGTGTGGTCTCTAGCCAATAGAGATGAGGGGGCTTCAAAAAGCTTTTTGGAAATTTTCCTAAAAGAGACATTTTCTGCAAACTTCTTGAAACCCCTCGTATGTAGCCTTTCCGGCAAGGCTCGGTCACTTGCTCTGGACGCTGCATCTAGAACCTTCTGTTCTTGAACTTCACCAGCCGCTGGGCTAGCAGCCTGCCATCTTACCACCAATCGTAGGACTCACTCAGCCTAGGTCATCTGGCGTCTGACCTGTGGATCCTGGGGTCACCAGCCCCTGAAGCGATGTGAGTCAGAAAACACCTCCAGCCTAACATCCGATGCATGTGGACTTGGGACTGGCCAGCCTCTAAAGCTGCACGAGCCAGCTCCTTGAGATGACATACTTCTCTCTCTATCTTAATCTGACCCAAATCAAAAGACAGCAAGCTCACTGCCAGAGAGTCCGTGATGATTCCCAGTCACCCTACAGGATGGTGGAGAACTGCCCTGTGGACGTCCAAGACTGTCACTCTTTACGGGAGTAGGAAGTAGCTGATGGCTTCAAACTGCTGAACCTGTGGTTAGCAGCCCCAAAATTGGACAGAGTGGTTGCCGATTGGGCAACCATATATATATGTATATATATATATACACACACATATATAAAACACTATATATATATATTATATGTAGTGTTTTTTCTTCTGTGGAGAACATGTGGGCACACAATTTTATGCCTGCAATTTTTTAAAGCTGTTTTAATGGATATGTATTCGTAAACATGGACACAGAGATTAAACTCAAAGATTTTGCGATTCTAGTAGTGTGAGTCAATGTAATAGTTATGTGCTTTACAAGCTCTATCCATGCGAGCATATGTGTTGTTTGAAATCAGAAACTAGAGAGAAAGGAAGAGGGACCTTTTTTTCATTTTTTGCAGCATCACCTGGGTTTATTTGTACAAAAGCACAAGAAGACACAGCGCCATGCAGGCACAGCCCAGGGCTCACCCGTCCCTCTGACCCTCACACGGAGAACTCTACTTTGGGGGAGCTGGGGCACCTTTGGGGGCTTTTGCTGGAGTCGAGGCCTTGGCTGGAGTGCCAGCCTTGCTTGGTACCTTGGTCTTGGACCGGCAGAGCCTCAGACCCTTGGCAATACGTGCCCGAGCCCACTTGCCAAGCCTGGGGTGGGCGATGTAGGCCAGTCGGCTGAGCTTGCAGTTGACGCCCTTCGGGGTCCTCTTGGCCTTGACCTCCTTGGGCTTCACAAGCTCCTTGATGGCCTCAGCACGGTCAGCCACGGCCTTGGCGTTGTTGGCCTGCATTTTCTTCAGGCCCTTCTTGTTGTGCTTCTTGGCGAAGCGCATGTTCCTTAGGAACTTGGGGTCCACCCCCTTAAGAGACTCGTATCGTTGTGATTGGGGTTTCTTGATGCCGTTTCGGTGCCATTTCCGGGACTGGTTGTGCGTGGTGTGGTTCTTGGACTTGGCCGTGTCTGCACTGGTGCCTGCTGCTCCCGGAGCGCCAGGGGCCGGAAGAGAGCGAGGGGCCCTTTTAAGGGTTCTCTCTGAAGGGTGCTGGGTCCTTCCTTTGGTACACTCCCCAGTGCTGGCCATTTGTCTTCATCGTGGATGATCCTGTGCAGATCTCACCTCTGCCAGGAAGCCATCCTGGATTGATTCAGCTGGAGGATTTCTTCCCGTTTATAGACTCTCGTCTCCTCTAAGGCACCCTGGTGGCGGAGTAGGTCCACGTTGGACTGCTGCGCTGCCAGGTCAGCAATTCAAAAACCACCAGCCAATTCTCAGGAGAAAGATGAGGTTTCTGCTGCTGTAAAGAGCAGAGTCCCAGAGCCTATGGGAGCCGTTTCCCCCAGCCCCATGGCAGTGGCATGTTGCTTTGGCAGTGAGTTTGTTTGTTTGAAGCTCATGGTGACACTTCATCACCTTTAACTCTTTGTGGGTGTCAGTGGCCCACGCAGGAGTAAGTTCCTGGATGGCAGAATCCATTCCTTTGAAATCCTCTCCATCACCCAGCAAGTGCTCTCTGCTCACCCTTGAACCTGCCTCTCTCTGAACTCTACACAGCTTCCTCCCATTCATTTCACGGGGTTGTAGTGCCCTTTGCCCTGGATTCCGTTTTATTGTGAATTGTTTCAAGACAATCCCTTTTGCTTTGGTGAAGGCCATAGCTTGAGTCCAGCCCTGGCCTTTCCAAGGAGACTTCCTTGCTAAGAAAATAAAGACTATTTTAAACAAACAGACCCCAAAAAGGCAGTTTTTTCCCTTGGTGAGTGAGGATAATGGTGTTGATGTTTGCTCACGGGAAATTGGTAACTGAGAAGGGGAGGGGACCTCTCTGACACCCCCCCTCCTTCCTTCCACTGACCCCTGGGACCTCCCCTGGCAGGTCTGCTCTGGAGTCTCAGTGGCCCCCATCCTCCAGTGGAGAGAGGACGGGAGCACAGGAGCAGCACATCTGCAGGTCCTGCAGTGAGCGGCTGCTCTCGCTACTTGCCTGGGAAGACTAAAGAAAGCCACGCTTGGCCATGAAACCACTTGGAGGATGAAGGGGGCCAAGGAGCCTGGTCAGCCGGTGTTCCCAGAGCAGGTGGTCAGGTGTGGAGGGTGGGCCTGGTCATGGTCGTCGTGGCCGTGGCCCACACAGGAGAGCTCAGGATGGACTTGAGACATGGGCAAAGAGGTTTTCTTACTTTGGAAAGCCATGCAGAACGAGGGGTCGCTGAATGGCAGAGTGGAAACAGGTGCACACTGTGTCGTCTTGGGCACAACACATCCCCTCTCTGATCCCGCTTCTTTTTCTGGGAAATGATCATAGTGGAGTCTGCCTCCTGGAGTGCTACGAAGGAGCGGTGTTTGGCAAGTGCCCGACCTAGCCCTTAGTCCTCAGGGGGTGACGAATCCGAGTAGGTATTGGCTACGAGCGTGGAGTTCCAGGTAGCCAGAGCTGTGATGAAGGAGAGGAGAGAGGTCAAAGGCCCCCACACTGTACCTCCAAGGGCCTGACTCGGGATGCAGGGTACCCGGTCGCCGTGGAGTTGACTCTCGCTCATGGGAACACCCTGTGGGTCAGAGAGCTGTGTGCTACTGGATGGCTTGTGGTGGATTTCCAAGAAGTAAGTACCTCGAGGTGGACTTGAACCAGCCAACTGAAGGTTTGCGACCAAGGACATTGATCATTTCTGCCACACTGAGACGCCTAGGCTAGGTTGGTCATGAAGGAGCATGGGGAGCTGTCTTAGTTATCCCGTGCTGCTGTAACAAATATCACAAGTGGCGACTTTCACAAACAGAAATGTATTCTCTCACAGTTTGGGAGGCTGGGCATCTGAATCCAGGAGCTCGCTCTAGAGCAGCGGTGGGTTTTGACCCCCCGAATGACCCTTTCACAGGGGTCACCTGATTTGTAGCAGTAGCAGAGTGACAGTGATGAAGTAAGTAGCCATGAAAATAATAATTTAATGGTTGGGGCGGAGGGGGGGGCGGTAGGGCTTGCCACCACCCGAGGACCTGTATGAAAGGGTCGAGCCATGAGGAAGGTTGAGAACCAGGCGTTCTCGCAATGTTGGAACATAGTTGACGTGGCATTATGTAACTACCACAAATGGGAATTCTACAACACTTGGTGGTGCGCTTCCGGAAGTTGTACATGGATCAAGAGGCAGTGGCCAGGGAGATGACTGATAAGATTCTTTACCGTAAATCAACAAGGATGTCTCTAAGGTGGACCAGAGGCAGATTTGAGAACAGGTTCGGGAATGGACTTGGGGCTCACACCTAACCCTAGATCCCACCTACGAACAATCAGTTCTCACTGCATGGCCCTGCTCGATAGGGGTGTAACAGCAAGGTGTGGTGAGGAAACGAGGTGGTGCCTCCCTATGGAATAGAGCAGTATCTGGGGTCTTTCAGGCTTGTTTCTAAAGCAACAGCCACGCCAACCACGCCCACGGCGAAGAAGCACGCCAACACCTGTGATACAAGGACTATAAATGATACAATGCAAATCCGAGGGAGGGGATCGTGTAAGAGCTTACCTTGGGAGATTCTCAAGTGCAGAAGGCCACAGGTGACAAGTGGAAGCCCAAAATCCATTTGCAGGATCGACACAGGGAATTAGCCTCTGGTGAGTTCCCTCTAACCATAATGGAGGGATGGGAATAACCTGGTTATCAGGGAGTATTGGAGAGACCACTACAGTAGATTAAAATGATAAATCTGACTTGAACGGTTAAAACCTTGTCCCTTAATCTCCCTTCTGATACACGTTGGGCTTGGTCTGGTTTTTAATATTTTTTATCTCTGTGGATGTTTTCAGATGGGAGTGTATCTCGGTTGTGGTTTTTCATAGTTGACCCTCTGTTGTGAGTTTTTCTATGTTTTTTGGTGTATGGAGGCCAGGAGGGGTGTACTTGCAGAGATAACAACTGGAATAAGGATTCCTGAGGGCTGTGGCAGAGGACATAGTGGGATTAGGTGGGGGCGCCAATATCATGGAGTTCAAGAAGGAATAAGTGTTTTGAAACTGATTTTTGGTAGAAATGGTACAACACCACTTGATATGGTTGAGCTATGGACCGATTCGATGTCTGGATTAGCTTCTAATAAGATGATTTGGGGGTGGGGGATGGGGTGGGAAGAAGCAGTTGGACAAACAGAACAAGGGCATACTGGATGGTTTTAAACCAGGAAAGGTGTGCATTCGGCTCGTGTCCTCTCACCATATGCATTCAATCTGCATGCTGGGCTAGAAGCAGAACACATCATCCGGATCGGAGAGAGGCTTCCGAGAGAGGCATCAGCCTGTGAGCCTGCCCTACCCGCAGCCACTCAAGCCTCTGATGTGTTTGAGGTAGACTGATACCTCACAGCGCATTTGCCACCCACGTGGATAACTCGGGGACAGTGTGTTCCTGTTGAACAACCATCACTGTCGCCTGTTTCCCACCCCCCACCCCCCCTCGATTCTGTCCTGAGCATCTGTTCAGGTATGTGCCCCCTCGCCTTGGACTGGTGGGCGATTCACTCACACGCCTCTCCATCTTACCTCAAATCTTGTCCTTCCCATTGTCGCAGAGGGATCACCGTTGTCACCCATGACTCAGGGAGCTCCCAGACAGACGTCTCTGTCCAAGGAGGCAAGACTTGGACTCCTCTGCAGGACTCCCACAGCTGCCCTCATCTGCCCAGCGCGGCCGTCGGTGTCTCTCCTTCACAGGGCTAGGGAGGGAGAGAAGAGGCACCCATTACATGAGAGGATGCATACTTTCTTGGGAAGGATTCATTATCATTCTCAATTTTCAAATAAAGGCCCTTGCATGGCCACGTGGGTGAAGAATAATGAAGCCATCGTGAGCATCCAGAAGAATGCTAATGAACCAATTCTGAATGACTAATTCTGCCTCGATGTACTTTGGACATGTTATCTGGAGGGACTCGTCACTGGAGAAGGCCATTAAGGCTCAGAAAGCCAAACTCACTGGCTTCAAGTAGATGCCAACTCCTTGCTGCCTGCAGGACAGGGGAGAAGTGTCCCTGTGAGTGGGTGACCCTGTCTCTTTTAAGGACTGGAAAGCCTCATCCTTGTCCCTCGGAGCGGGGGTTGGTTTCGAGGTACTGACCTTGTGGTGAGCAGCCCAGCGAGTAACCACCAGGTCTCCTGACTTGAACCGAGGACTGTTAAATTGCCTGGACACAGAGCGCCGAAGGTGTTCGTGATCGCGACACTGGCGTCACTGTAGTGAGAATGGGGAGACGTTGGCTTGCATAAATGTCAATAGGGTTCTCTACCTGAGGAAGAGGGGATGTGATAGACCCGGTTTCGTCTAATTATATGCTCCCAAGAACCCTTTTCTAGAGAATTCCTTATAATGTCACACAGTGTGGACAGGACAGTGTGACTCCCTTCCCTACAGTCTCCACTGTCTTACTGCTGGCACCTTCCAGCTCTTGCCCCTGCAGTTGTGGCCTGCACACACACACACACACACACACACACACACACACACACACTGCCTGCGCACACACATGCATAGCCTGCACACACACACAGAGGTGTAACTTGCACACACATAGGCACACACGTTTGTGCAAGCCCCGTGTCTTCTCTCCCCAACTCCTCTTGCTTCACCTCTCAGCGGCATTCAGTTCTGCTCTCTGTGTGACCTCTGTTATGTCACATGGGGAGGGGGGGCTCTCAGAGGTGATGCTGAGGCAGGCAGGTTGGGAGATTCTGGATGTGGGAAGGTGGCCTGCGGGGACAGAGGCCTAGCCCAGTCCTTGTTCCTCGCCAAGTGCATCCAGTTGCCTGAGGAAGTGGCCCATGCTGCAGAGACCCGGGGCCGGGGAGGTGGCTGTGACCCTCTGAAGACTTGCTCAGTGCTGGCAGCGTCTTAGACCTCTGGGCCTTGGTCAGCATTGCTGAGCAAGTGGGCCCTGGGGACAGTCCCACTAATGTTCCAAGGGAATGTCCGGCTCACATTTCTAGAAAGACATTTCTGGAATGGCTCCGCTGAGGGAATGCAGAGGTCTGAATGATGACAAGCTAGCCTTCACGGAGACTCTGCCAGGCCTGCCCCGTGCTGTGCGTGTGTGATAATGTTCTCTGCCCGTGAGAGCTTAAGGACACCTATGGCCGGAGGATGCCCAGGTCAAAATCAGGAAACACCAGGGCAACTGGCAGGCTCACACCAATGGCCACTCTGTCCCCAGCCATGCCTTCTGGGGACCAGAGAAGGCTGGGAAGAAAGGCAGGAATAGAATGAAACACCCAGGAAGAAGTCAGGATACCCTCTGCCCCAAGTGGCCAAAAAGACCAGGAAGCCAGTTGCCCTCACGTCCGTCCTGGCTTATGGGAACCCCACATACGACCCAGGGGACTGTGTGCCAGGGTGCTACCACAAGCCTTTCCTCCATGACCCTAAACTTTGAGGTCAGCAGTCAGGTGCATCCATGGTAGTCCTGCTTTATATGCCTCATCAAGACTGGCTGGAGCTGAGGGTCACAGAGCTACCCCCAATTGTGTGTGGGGGTGGAGGGTGGAGGGGGAGCGGGGGGTACCAGAATTGCAAGCCAGTCATCCTGCCCTCACGTCCAAAGCTCCCATTCCCTAACACCCAGATCTTCTCCTGGAGCTACAATCTGCCACTTTCATCTCTCTTCTGGTTCTGCCAACCCCCCACCGCCCCCTCCCCCAATCAAATAAC
>PVJH01013898.1:23607-58812 GCA_004026705.1 Nesogale talazaci
GATTTATCTGGGTGGAGCTGAAGAGCCCGAGGGGCAGGGGCTGCAGGCGGGGAGTGGGGGATGGGGGTGGGGGGTGGGGGGAGGGGAGATGAACTGGATGGCCTTTAAGGCTCATCCTAGTCCAAAATGCTGCCCTCCTCAAAGACCACGATCACACGGCAGTCCAGATGCATTTTCAAATGTTAATGATGAATGGTAATGTTAATTTATCATCGTTCGCATGACATTCAATCATGGAAATGGCCCCGGGAGAGAGCATGGTCAAGGGAGATTGAGGAGTGAGCCAGAGAGGAAATCGGAAGCCATGCAGGGTGGGCTGGGGAGAGCAGTGCCCGTCGTCCCTGGAGCCTTGGGCCTCCAGCGAGTTTTTCAGTTTGGTCTCAGAGAGTGCGTGTAAGTACGTGCGTGCGGATGTGGATGTGCATGAGCGTGCATATGTGAGTGTGCGAGAAACCCAAAAACCATCAAAGCGAATTCACTGCGACAGAGTTGATTCCGCCCAGTAGCCATCCTATAGGACATTGTCGAACTGCCGCTGGGGGTTTCAGAGGCTGTAAATCTTGATGAAGCAGAAATCCTCATCTTTTTCTCTTGGAGCAGCTGTTAGATGGAGTTAATTATTTGGTGCAAAACAGCTTTTGAAAATCTTTGCATTGTTGTGGTTTTTTTTTTTTAAAATGCACATTTTCCAAGAACTTTTTGAAGTGTGTGTGTGTGTGTGTGTGTGTGTGTGTACACAAACAATAGCTGGAAGGTGGGGGCACCTTTCTGTAAACTCAAACATTCCTCTGTGTCAGGGCACTCGGAAAACATGCCAGTTTGCCACCTGTCCGTGTGCGTCTACCACCATGCCTGACCCCCAAGGAAAAGCCATGAAATGAGAATGGCACATGTCTTGGAATTTGACAGTAGGGGAGCAGTGGGAGAAGGCCCTTCCAGGGACGACTAAGCCCCCGGCACCCTCGGGGAGGGACCAACCTCAACTTGTTCCAACTGTCCACTGTGCTGAGCCCAGCTCTGGTCCCCAGGGCCACCTCGGGTTGAACAGGAAGAGTTGCTCACAGGTTTTCTCCTCTCGTTCCAGGTGTGTGTGGCTGCTGCGGCGCCCTCCGCCCGAGGTACAAAAGGCTGGTTGACAACATATTCCCTGAAGACCCGGAGGTACGTAGTAATATGTGACTTCTGCCCCGTGCTTCTGGCACCAGAACTCACACATCCCCAAGCTGGGCTCTTTCCGTGCTTCTGGCCTGACAGACGGTGGCCTCGGCCACAGCCCCACGCAGGAACTGTTGGAGCTGAGAACGAGGAGCAGGCCGTTTGTGTCTCCCTGAAGTCAGACTGCAGAGGGCAGCTGGAATGTGTTGTGGCATGCTTTCACCCAACACTGTACGGTCAAGGCCTCGGTCTCATTTATCTCTCTCTGGGCGATAGTTTCTTCAAGCTGCTGGCTCTCTTGATGGTAACACTTCCCGGCTGCCCGGTGTGAGTTCTCTCTTGTCTTGGATCTAGGCTCGGGATTCTTGACTGTCTCCGGGTGCCCTGCGTGGCTGCGAGGTGGCTGGGTGTGTGTTTACAGAACAGAACATCTGGCTTCACGGCTGCCAAGCTAGTCCCTCCGCCAGCTAGGGGGCCACCAGGCTGCATTGGTTGATTGGCTGATCGTATATTAAAACGAAAATATATTTTACCTTCCCACCCCACTGTTCCTTCCTCTGTTTCTTGGCCTCCACACTAACCTTCAGAGTCTGCTTATTTTGGTGTGAAACCTGTGACGTGTTTTTCTTTTAGAGTAGTAGTGGCACATAGTATTTGTCTTTATGAGATCAAGCATAAATTTGCCCATACCATGAGGTCTTTGACAGTTTCATTATTGTTTCTTTAGAGATGTATAATATTCCATTGTCTGGGTGTACCAGAATTAATATAGCTATCCCTCTATAGATGGGCATTTTAGTTGTTTCCATCTTATTGGTGATAAACAGGGGTGTGACTATATATATTTGTGTTTTATTCTTTGGGGTATGTACCAAGCTGAAAGATGACTGGGTCAGAAAGCATTTTTGTTCCTATTCGCTTAAGGACACGCCATACTGTTTTCCCACAGTGGCTGTACAATTCTGTATTTCTGTTTTCTAATCTATTTATTTGTGCTCTAATGTCTATTATTTCTTTCCTTCTGATGGCTAAAGGTTAGTTTTCTGCTCTTATTTTAATTTTTTGGAAATGTACTAAAATATTGTATTTTTCATGTGTTAGTTTTGTTTGTTTTTTAGGGTGCAACTTTTTCCCCCTTTCTTTTTAATTTTTTTTTTTTTTTTGCTCTCCGGTGGTGGGAGTAGGAGGCCCAGCCCCACTGCTGGAATTGAACCTCCATCCCAGTGGGCCGCAGTCCCGCGCACAACCACTACGCCACCGGGGCTCAGCCCCTTTTAATCTTTTTTTTTTTCTTTTTAACTTTCAATGATTTTATTGGGGGCTCTTACAACTCTCATAGCCTTCAATACATCATTTGTATCAAGCATATTTGTACACATGTTGCCATCTTTATTTCCAAATATTCTCTACTTGAGCCATTGGTATAAGCACCTCTTTCCCCCTCCATTTTTTTTAATGAATCATTTTATCGGGGCTCATACAACTCCCATCACGATCCACACATACATCAATTGTATGCAGATCTCATTTGGGCACTTGTTGCCACCATCACTCTCAAAACAGCCTCCCTCCACTTAGGCCCCCAGTGCCTGCTCCCCATATTTTCCTTACCCCCTCTCCCTCCCCCATGAGCCCTTAATAATTTATAAATTGTTATTACTTTTTCATATCATATACTGTCTAATGTGTCCCTTCACTCACTTCCCTGTTGTCTGTGCCCCAGAGAGGAGGTTATATGTAGATCCCTGAAATTGGTTCCCCTCTTACCCTAATTTTTGTAGGTGCTGAGTAAAGGTATTAATTTTTGTTCTTAATTTTTTAAATTTGAGTACTTATTGCTATAAATTGTCCTCTGTGAACTGTTTTTGCTGTTTTTGCTGTGCCCCTGAAGGTTTTGGTATGAGTATTTTTGCTTTCATCTATTTCAAGGAATTTTAAAATTACACTTTTTATTTCTTCAATAATTTCCATGTAATTCTTTTGTTTGATCTTTCTGTTATTGGTTTCTAATTTTATAGCATTGTGATCTGAAAAGATAGTTTGTAGCATCTTAGTGTTTTCAAATCTGTTGATGTTTTATTTATGACTTGGCACATGATCTATTCCGGAGTACATTCCATCTGTGCTGGAGAAGAATGTATACAATGTTGTTGTTGGGTGAAGTGCTCTGAATATATCTAAGAGATCAAGTTGATAGATTAATTGTGTTATTTAGTTCTGTATCTTTAAAATTTTTTCTTTCCAATTGGTCTTTCTTTTCTTGAAATTGGTGTTTTGAAGTCTCCTATTATTATTGTGGCCTTTTCTGTTTGTTTTTCACCTCTGTAAGTTAGGCTAATGAACTCCCCCCACCCTAATGAATTTTAAGGATCTTTTATTGGGTGCATAGATGTTAATTATGGTTATATCACCTGGTACAATTATTGTTCTCATCAATACATAATAGTCTTCTTTGTATTCTACTGATAGCTTTTACTTTGATATCTATTCTATCAGAAATTGATGTTGCTAATCCAGCTTTTTAAAAAAACTACCATTAGCTTGGTGAATATTTTTTCCATCCTTTGATTAATAATATGGTTTTGTCTGAGTGTAATTCCTATAAGCAGCATATTGATGAGCCATGCCTTCTTTTTTTGGGGGGGGGCATCACTGCTCTCCGGTAGTGGGAGTAGGAGGCCCAGTCCCACTGCTGGAATTGAACCTCCGTCCCAGTGGGCCACAGTCCCGCGCACAACCACTATGCCACCGGGGCTCAGTCCGAGCCATGCCTTTTTATCCATTCTATTAGTCTCTGTCTTTTAATTGATGCTAGAAAGTTTGACTATGGTGATTGTGGTGTTATGGTAATTTTCTTTGGGGATAAATTCTATT
Source organism: Nesogale talazaci (assembly GCA_004026705.1). Classification (NCBI taxonomy): domain Eukaryota; kingdom Metazoa; phylum Chordata; class Mammalia; order Afrosoricida; family Tenrecidae; genus Nesogale; species Nesogale talazaci. The sequence goes on from PVJH01013898.1 coordinate 27,637, forward strand.
TGTGGTTCTTTAGGCTTCTTGAAGTATTATTTTCTCTCTGTCATGTTAGGAAATTTTTCTTCCAGAATTTCTTGGATTATTTTCTGCGTTTATATTTTCTTCCTTCTGTTCTGCTGTATTCATCAACCGTGAAGTTCTTTCTTTTCATCATGCCCTATAGAACAGTTAGGTTTTGATCGGCTCTTTTTAAAATAGTTTATTTTTGAAGTTTGGACTCAAGATATTTATTCTCAAACTCATTAGTTCATGTCCCTATTTTACTCTTTTGTTCTATCGGAGTGTTACCCGACATCTTAGAGTTTGTTTTCTGGATTTATATTTGAAGTTCTTGAGTTATTTCTAATTTTCCATTTGTTTTTGTCAAATTGTTCTTGAAGTGTTTTCCTCATCATCTGTCTCCTTGGTTTCTTTTCTAGAACTCTTTAGAACTCTCCCCATCCATTCAAAACAACTTGGCGTCCTTCTGAACTCCCTTGTGGGGAGATCTGATGCCTCTTTTTATCAGGAAAGTCTTCAGAATCTGTGTCTCGGCTACTCCTGTGTGTCACCGTTCCTTTTTTCCCCCTCATGTGCACTGAAACTGTCCTTCGTGCCCAACACATGATACTGTGTATATATTTGTCTCTGCTTGTCGGTCAGATGGTATTAGAATGAAAAATATTCTTTGTGCACTAGGTGTACCTATGTACTGTCATCAGTTCAAGGGTGGCTAGCAAGAGCCTCTTTTGAGCAGAGATTGATGATAGATAAAATTGATTAGTATGCCTTGTCAATGCTCTCGTCTCCAGTTCAGTCTTTGTGCTTAGATGAATGATCGAAGCAGCTGCCAGAAGACGGCGTGAAAAACAATATCCAAGAAACCTTGTCCATCTTATAAACTTGTCTTTGCCAGAGCTGAATGCCAAAACAGGTCCAGGGTCCATTTACATTCATCCTATCTGACAGGAATCCAGTGTGGGGGCTGTGTCTCTTTCAACCCCAGGGCTGTGGAACCTAATATATTTCCCTTTGTATGAGTTCAATCACATTTTCATTCCTACACCACCACCCCATCCAGTGTCGTCTCACTGTCCATCCCCCCAGGTGCGATGGGAGAAGTGCCACTGTCCTCTGTGGGGTTAGATGAAGTCTTGGTGTCAGGGTGGGTGTAGGGAATAGGGGATCTGTTCACCTTCTTCCTTCTTCCTCTGCTGAGGTCTGGAGTACTGTGAGGAGGTGATAGCTGTGTGACAGCATGCCACAGCAGCCAGCAATCAGTGGCTTTTTAAGGTTTCTTGAACTTGATTCCCTCCTCTGGATTGTCGGGGTATATTTGATGGCTTGGATTTTTGTTTGTTTTTGCTAGGAAAAGGTGTTATGGAGATTATGACTATTCAACCAGGTTTTTGTTGTTTTTTAATCTTCCTGGCTACATTTCCAGTCTAAGAAATAGCAGGAACTGCTGTTCTGAACTTCACGCTGTGAATCGGGGATTTTTTTGGGGGTGGGGGGGTGGGGGAAGGGGGATAGGTAGTTAGAGGATCATTAGCAGAAACCTCTGTAGAATTCCCTAATTACAGCAGGGCTGTATTGTTCTTCTTGCTCATGTCCTCCTGTTGGACTCAACCAATTGTAATCATGAAAGTGATTCTCTGGTACAAACACCAACTTGTGGGATGTCATCAAGAACATCCTAAATGAAGAAGGCAAGGTAGGTTATTAAAATGACAAGACAGTGGGCTGAGCCCCGGTGGCGTAGTGGTTGTGCGTGGGACTGCGGCCCACTGGGACGGAGGTTCAATTCCAGCAGTGGAGCTGGGCCTCCTACTCCCACCACCGGAGAGCAGTGATGCCCCCAAAACAAACAAACAAACAAACAAACAAAAACAAAAGACAGAACAGTAAGAAAAGATCAACATGGCTATCAGAAGAGACTCTGAAATTTGCTCTCACGTGAAAAAAAAATGATGAAACAAAATAGATGAACTGAAAACCTCAAAAGACAGCTCCAGAAGACCAAATCTTGACTTTGTCTGTAGTTAGAAAGTCCAACAGGAAGAACCACATTTAGCCTATCTCAAGCTGAAAGAACTGAAGATGCTAAGTCAAGGTTTGGCTAGCAATATTGAAGGATTCTATCGGCAGGCTATTGAGTGATGTAGGGAACATAAAAAGAAGACGGGACAGATACAGAGAGCTACTATACCAAAAAGAAGTGGTTGACCTTGGACTATTTCAAGAGGTAGTATATGATCAAGAACCAATGGTGTTGAAGGAAGAAGTCTAAGGTGCACTGAAGGCATTCGGGGAAAACAAGGCTCCAGGAATATGTGAAATACCAACTTGCATGTTTTAACAAAGCAATGCCATTCTGGAAACACTCACTCTCTAAGAAATTTATCTGGCCAATTTATCTAAGAAATGCGTATTCGTGCCCCTTCAAAAGACAGGTGACCTAACAGATTGCAGACTTTATCCAACAACCTCACTGATATCACGCGAAAGTGAAAATTTTGCTGGAGATAAACAAGTATAGTTGTACATTGGCTGGAGAGGCCAGAACCTCAAGCTGGATCCAGAAGAGGATCTAGAACAAGAAATAGCATCACTGACCTCAGATGGATCGGGGCTGAAAACTGTGCGTATCAGAAAAATGTTCACTTGTTTTTTTGTTGGCTACGCAGTCACTCAACTGTGTGGCTCATTAGAAAAAATGTGCATAATATCACAAAGAACGTGCAATTTATACACTGCTCAAGAGGCAGTTGGGGGCTGAGCCCCGGTGGCGTAAGTGGTTGAGTGCAGGACTGTGGCCCGCGAGCTTGGCAGTTCAAATCCAGCAGCGGCTCTCAGGAGCAGCACTGGGTAGCGCCCACAACCACCAGAGGGCAGTGATGCTCACAAAAAAAAAAAAGAAGGCAGTTGGAACAGAACAGGACGGCGCAGTCTAGTCTTTTGGAGTCAGAGCCCATTTGACGGCACTTAGCAATAATACACACATATACGACATGCATGCGCATAAAGGTGACGCCCAACTTGTGATGGCATTCTATTCCAGTGACTCCATTATAAGCTATTTCTGATGAAAGTTGAATGCCTATTTTTTAGTTATATCTTTATGAATGAATATAAATATCTGGATATTTTGATATTCATATTTATAAATATGAATTAAATAGGCATTATATTTTATAAATATCTTTATGAATGAATCTGTTCTTTGTCTTTGGGGCTGAGAATATTACATATAAACATACAAATATAGTTTAATGCATACATGCATTTAAAAGGTATGTAAGTCATAAAACTGTCAGCATTAAAGAAGAGCTGGATGGCATTGGTATTTTGTCAGTTGTGGCACTAATGCCACTCATGATCGGTTCTGGATCATCTGGAATGTCTTTGTGAATGGGATAGTGTAGAATGTTGTGAGAGTTGTCTATGTAACTTTTCCCTTCATATTTTGTGGTCATGTCTGACTGCTTTCCAAACGTGCCTACCTGCTCTCCCCATACGATCGGCATGGTTTCATGTATTCAAGCCATGGAAACCTCTTGTTTAGTTTAGGAAAGGAACTTAGCTACTCCTTTCACTGCAACATTGCTTGAAACTTCTTTTTCCTCTTCCTCATCATTTTTTTCCTTCTTAAGCCCATCTTTCCTCTCCAAAATCCAGTAAGTCGTGATCTGTGTATTCCTCTTCTTCCTGATCTATGAACTGTACTGCATCGGAGATGTGCTACACATTCAACCTTCTTACCAAATGAACCATTTCCCCACCGCTCTCTTCTGTTATAGTATCCTGAGCAAATGCTTGGAACATGTTCACCCCATTCGGCAACCTTTTCCACCTCCCCCACATGCGTTTTCCTGTAACTCCCTTCCAGGAAGATGTGATGTTTCGCACGCACCGAATATCTGAGAATGACAACATCAGCAAATCATTCTGTCAATCTTGTTTGGCACATATTGTTAACGATAAGATGTATGGCTGAGCCCTGGTGGCCTAGTGGTCATGTGCGGGACTGCAGTCCACAGGGCTGACAGTTCAAATCCAGCAGCAGCTCTCCAGGAGCAAGGCTGGACTTCGTACTACCACCAGGGCAGTGATGCCACACACACACACACACACACACACACACACACACAAATGTATAAAGAAAAAAACATGGATGGTTATAAGTGTGGTGGATTGTAACTTAAATACCTTACAGATCAGGAGTGACCTATAAATATGCTTATCGTACTTACTATTTTTGTTGTTGTTGTTGTTTTTTGGGCATCACTGTCCTCTGGTGGTGGGAGTAGGAGGCCCAGCCTTGTTGCTGGATTTGAACCTCCAGCCTAGTGGGCGGCAGTCCCGCGCACAACCCCTACGCCCCCGGGGCTCAGCCAATGCACTTACTATTTTTATGGACAGTTAGCACACTACAGGTAGAAGCTGCGTTCTTGAAGGGCAGGAGCCATATGTACCCCTGATGCCCAGGGTGTTGTCTGGCACAGACGTAGCAGGTGTTCTGTAAATTGCGATTCATTTGAACTGTGATCCCCATCGAGACTTCAGCCATTCTAACCATGGTGAACTGCATGTGTTCTGCAGGATGGCCTGGTGAAGGCCAACATGGAGAAGCTCACCTTCTATGCTCTCTCAGCTCCAGAAAAGCTGGATCGCATTGGCGCCTACCTGTCGGAGAGGCTCATTCGCGATGTCGGTCGCCACCGATATGGGTGAGTCATGTGGAAAGGTGGGAAAGATTTTTCATCAAATGCAGGTGCTTCAAAAAAAGGATAGCATGCTCTTTTACTGACCACAGTGAGAAAATGGGGGTGGGGGGTGGATTCCTATTCCTTTTCCAACAGCGGGTTACAATGGGGGACTCCTGTCAAGATTGGAGAAGAGGGTGTTGGGCTCCTTTAGTATCTGAGATACCTCTCAGATACCTGAGGACCCAGAAGTCCACAGGTACAGCCTCAGGTTTTGAAAAATGAGTCTGGTCGAGAATGTACCATGATTTACCCCAACCTCACCCTACCTTATTCAATGTACTGTCTTCAAAAAGGAAGGAGAACCCCGCTCCATCGTAGTGAGAAGGCAAGGTAACAGGCAATTTGTCCATTAAAAAAGCCAAACACTTAAGTGAAATATTTATCAGCCTCCTGTGAGGGAAGAACAGTCTATATTTAGAAGAGAGAAGAAATCTTAAGAAAATGTCTGATCAATAGAGGCAGCTGTTTAAAAATTTAAATATGTTGATGTCGATAAAAGAAACAATCTGTAAAAACTTACAATACAAAGGACAGTGTTTGTTTTCAAATAAGAGTAAGGGTCCAAACTCATATATTAGTGACTCATAACACATAATGGAGGCAAAGTAGAGAAACTGAGAGAGTAAAAGAGTGGAGCAGACCTTAAAGAAGAAACTTTCAAAAGAGGAGATCCAATGGGTTACAAACATGAAGTTTTATCCCACACAGTTACTGAATCTGTCCATCATCTACCAGGATACCGTCTTCACATATCAGATAAAAAGAAGAGTACATATCTTTCGAGGTGAAGCCAAGGATGGCCAAATGGAAGCCATGCTCCTGCTTTTCCAGGAGTGGAAATTGGTAGAAACCTTTCTACAAAGTCACATGAGGGGTTATGTCAAGAGCCTCAAAAATGTTTTGACCCAGTAAATCTATTTTTAGTCATCTAGTGCAAGGAATCGATATTACAAAGAAATATGGCTTTGTACACAAAAATGTAACTTATGGTTTTTTTTTTATAATAATGAAAACTAGAAATAAATATCTAGCAAGAGGAGAAGAACTTTGTAAATTTGGGTGACTCTCACTTGTTATGTGTTAACTGGTCTGGAGAAAACAGAGCTTAGCAAGGTGCTTCCTATAAGGTGTTGTTGTCGTCGTTCGGGGCCACCCAGTCTGTTTCTGTTCACGTCTACGTCACGGGCAGTCCTACGAATGGAACACAGAAAATGCCTTACCTAAGGGAAGACAATAGACTAACGCATAATTATGCCCTGTGTTTAAAACGAGTTAAAAAAATAAATGATGATAGCCACCCACTTCAGTGCCTAGAAAATATGACTCGAACACCATCACAATGTTGAGGGCTCCTTGACAGAGTGACTGTACAGTTGTGTTTGTCTGTTTCCTACCTCTGTGTGTGTGTGTGTGTGTGTGTGTGTGTGCATGTTCTAAATATCTTCTGTTGAGCCTGTGTTACTTTCATTGTGAGGAAAGTGTGAGGTTGTGTGTGCTGACCCACCTTCACCCCCCGGTTCCGAGGCCGAATGTAAAGAGAACTCCAGGTATTCCGGTGGCCTTGGGGATGGAGCCGAGGGCTGTTTGCTGTGGGGTCGGTGCCTTGGAATCTGCTCTGCCTCTTAGCCTGAAAGAGATGTGGCCTGGTCCCGTGCCCTCTTTGAAGTGGTTGGTGGGGTTGAGCCTGTTGCTGTGGCGATTGTGCCCGTCCCCTCGTCGAGAGGCTCTCTGCTGGTGTCCCTGTCCAGCAGTTTCTCCTTCCTGGTGATGTGTGACCAGGTTGTCCCCACCTTTGGGTTGGCATCCTGCAGATCCAGGGTAATTGGTCTTTGGTTCCTGTGTTCACCAGATCTTGTCCCTCCGCCCTCTACTGTTTTCTGCCCCTGCCTGCTCCTGCTTCCTGCTCTCATTCCTCAGGTTATGGAAAGATGTCCCCTCCCCGCTTCCCACCGTTGCCTTGCTGGTCCCTCCAGATTGACCCTGTTAGAGCTGACCTTCGCCAAGCACAGACCCGAGCCTACACTTTCCCGATCCCTTTAGAGTAAAGGGATCCAAGTTCTTTTGCTTATTGTCCTGGATCGTCCACACCCTGTCCTCACTCACCACTCTCCCCGCCATGTCCACCGCGTCCACCACCTCGCCACGCCTACGTTAGACCCACTCCAGACAGACTGGCTGATGGGCACCCCAACACCCCCCACTCCCCACCCTCCCTTCTCCTCCTCCTGCTTGGGATCAAATCTGATCCTGCTGGATCAGATCTTGAATGAGAGGGAGAAGCTTTGCCTTCTGCTGACAGAATGTGAAGGCACGGACGGACTATCTGGGACCTTCCCCCCTATCTCCCCAGTAGATCCTAAATCAAATCACCACTGTTTCGACACCAAGCCCACTACCGCCAAGTCCATGCTTTCTCATAGAAACCTCATCGAGGGAGTAGAACTGCTCCAGGGGGTTCCCAAGAGCCCAGGCATCCTTACAGACTCTCTCCCCTTTCTCCCACTTTCAGCTGCAGCTCAGTGCTTAACACACGGTGCCACCAACGCTCCTATTGTAAAAGCAGGACCCTGAACCATCCGTTTCTCGATCGACGTTAGAATGATGCTGCCTGCTCCCTAAAGAGGGCACGACGGCACTGTGCATGCTGATTATGTAAAGGGACATATTATAAAATAGACCCAAGCAAGTAAAAATAACGCTTGCCTTGATTGAACCTAAAACTAATATCCTGCCTACAGCATTAAACATTTAACACTAATTTTGCCTATCCTCTCAGCAACGGTAGCTGTCTCCGTCAAGCTGTCCTGCAGCCAGCAGAGGCTCTCAGAATCATTCCCCTGGATGTCGAGCTGCAACTCAAAATTGGCGTCGCTGCTGTTAAAAATAGACTTTGCAGCATGGGAGTATTTAAGGCCTCGAAGACCTCACTGAGAGTCTTCATCAGAAACCTCTGGAGGAAAGGAGGATCTGTTCAGTCTAATCGAACCTCCTGTTCTCTCTCCACACCCTTCTCATCTTTCCCTACCCAACCCTCCACGTGGTTATCTTCTTCCACACCATCGATGGTGGTTTGGGAAGAGCAAAATGTTGGCATGCAGAGACTGTGCCTCTGCTGGTGTAAGTGTCAATATTGGTGGTTTGACCATATGGACATGAACCCTGGATGTGGGACCCAACGGCAGAGCCACCTTCTTTGACCTCCTGTCTCTCCCTGTCCCCTCACCCGGTACCCATCATGTGTAATTATCAAATGGGTTTGCTATTGGGGAGGAGAAAGCACATGTGGGCAGAGAGAGAGGAGAGGTGAATTCCAAGGTGACGATGATAAGTGGTGGTTTTGCAGAACAGCAAAAAGCCAGGATTCCTTAATATTGTCTCCTTCCTGTTGATGCCTTGCCCTTCAGTGCCTAGAGGGTGAGGGAGGTCCCGGCTGGGTCAGGTGAGACCTAGAGTCAGTGGGCAATGATTGCCAAGCATTGCCGGCATGTTGAAGGAGTGCTAGACGTCCTCAGGATCTCCATGGAAGCCTGGGGCTTCCATCGGGGCCCAGCTTCTCTGAGCCCTGGAGGATGGACTCCCGTGTCAGAGAATCGGGCTGCTCTCCTCTGAGCCTCGTCCCAAGAACTGATCTGGTGGAGGTTCCTAAGGAATCCACATTTCCCAGAAGGACCTGTTGGGAGAACAGGCTTCCCCCTTTGAATTTAGATACTTCAGACTCCTACTAGACAAGGGGTTCGTGCAGAGCGAGGTGCAGACACTTCATGACAGTTTTTGCTGAAGACATTGTCTTAGAGTTCCTGGCGTGTTTCTAAGGATGCTTGTGTATTTTTCTCGTTTGCTTTTAATCACCTCCTGCTCTGGTCCCTGGGGCTGAGTTCCTGTTGCAACAACCTACCCCGTGTCCCCATCCTCACCCGCCCTTCATTGCAGCCCATGAACTCCAGTCCATTTCGGATGCCTTAGATTCGGCCCTCCCCGTCGGCTGGGAAGCCCACCGAGTGCATGCCTGAACCTCGGTTGTCAGCCACCACTGGAGTGTTGCTCTTGCCTTTCGCTGGTAGGCAATCCTCCCAGCCTCATCCTTCCTGTTCCAAGCACCCACCCCAAGTACACGTTCAAGTTCTCAGACCCCAAGTCAGATCTCTAATGACCCTAATCCTGCTGCGTGGACATCAGTCTGCGAACCCCATGCTGTATTCCCTATGAGAATGCAAGCCTCAAGACTCAGGCTAAGTACCTAGAAGGATTACTGGAAGCGAGGATGAAGACAGAGAACGTGGATGAGGGGGCTCGAAGGTCCGCCCACCCCTCCCACCAAGTTCAGTCGTCTCGGAGGCATTGAAAAGCTGAGGTCTGTCATTACAGGCCTCCCGTCCTTTGAGTGGAATCTTCAAGTGGTGGAGCAGAGATGGGCCATGGAGGGTGGTGGTTCCCAGAATGAGGCTTTATGTGCCTTTATTAGCGCTTCCACTTTGTACCAAATGTTCCCTCCTACCTAATAGCCAAGCTCTTTCACTGAAAACAATGGTTTTTCTGGGAATTAATTTTTTTTTTTGCTTTTTTGGCAGAAGAAGGAAATCTGAGCTCTCGGGTCTCCTTCCAACACCAAAGCTCTCCTGCGGCCTTCTAGCATCTTCTGTTGTCTACACCCACCCGCCTCTTCTTCTTCTTTTTTTTCTTTTCTAATTTAACCTCTCTGCCATCATGGGGTCCTGCTTGTGAAGGTGGGAGTGCTTCATTCCAAAGATTCCCTTCCACCTACCCTGTGTTTTACCCTCGCTCTGCTCAGCCATCTGATACGTCTGAGTGGTTTCCCTGCAGGGAGGCCTGCCCCATTGGGAAGGGCTCTAGCCCAAGCTGCTCCCCAGCCGCGCGGAATTCCATCTGTGCTTCATTGCCTCCTCCTGGTGGATCCCGAACATCAGGGGCTGCCAGACAGGGCAGGATTCCTGGGCTGTGGTTGAGGTGCCCTCTGAGGGGCGAGGGGCACTCAGAGCCAAGGACGGGGACCCCTGGAGCAGGGAGGAAGGATGGACTGGGACTCTGGGCTACCCATGCCGCCTTTGAAAAGCACCCTGTGGGTAAGAACGTGATGTGCGCTGTTTGTGAGTGTGGCTCTGACATGGCTGTGGATAGACTTGGCACCCTCTGAGTGTTATGGGGGGCAGAAAGGAGTTTTTCCCAGAAGAGAGGTCCTTTCTCTTAAGACTGCATGGATGTAGAAGCAGTGCAAAGCTGCCTAAGAAATAATATCTGATGTTTTATGTAAAAAAAACAACAACCAGCTGTCCCAAGCAGCTCTTCCTGGTAGCCCCAGAACTGTGTCTAGGAATCACCCTCTAGTGACGCTGCTTGTACAAGCCCTGATGATGTGTAACCCAGTATTGCTCTGGTTTGGGTGGAAGTGGACTCATCTCTGGCTGCGAGCCCCGCCGTGCTGGTGTGAAGCCCAGCCTGGCAATGGTGCTGCTCTCCCCAGGTACGTGTGCATCGCCATGGAGGCCCTGGACCAGCTGCTCATGGCCTGCCACTGCCAGAGCATCAACCTCTTCGTGGAGAGCTTCCTCAAGATGGTGGCCAAGCTGCTCGAGTCTGAGAAGCCCAACCTGCAGATCCTGGGCACCAACTCGGTGAGGAGCAGTCCTCAGGGGAGGTTGAGGGGGGAGGAGGAGGTGCTCTGAGAGGTTTGGTCAACGTACTCTTTGCTTCTCAACCCTGGGATAAAATACACTGTCTTAGTAACACACAACCCCCCAAACCCTTGTGAACATGGGGGCATTGATCTTCTTAAAGGAAATCGGAACATACCCTACATGCCATCAGGTAGACCAGTGATTCTCAACCTGTGTCAGTCCGGGGAGACTAGAGAAACAAATTCATAAACACACATATGGATATAAGGGAAAGGTTTATATATAAGAACATTGAGAAAACCTTCCAACCCAGAACAGTCCAAGGTCTTAAGTCTGATATTAGCCAATATGTCCGATCCCAGTCAAAAAAAGTCTCCTTCTAACTTATGAAGCACGTGTGATGACACCAGGACAATCACAGGTGAGTGGGTGCAGAATCTTGTGTATCCAGCGGCAGTAGAAGCATCCTGGTGCTGCCAGGGGTCTCCCCATAACTCCTCATTTCCAGGGCTCCTCATTTCTCAGGGTCCAACAGCAGAATCCACGGGCAGTAGACACATCTCAGCACTGGCAGGGGTCTCGCTGTAGCTTTTCTGGCTTTAGAGGTCTGGTTCCCTCAGGGAAAGCCCATGTGGCTTCTCCTCCGGCTCCTCCAGTTCCTAGGACCCAGGGTCATATCACCATGTTGCTATATGTCTTGTCAGTACAGCGTCTCTGAGGGGACTCAGTCTACATTCTCTCACCTCCAATTAGGTAATACCACGAGAGTTCCCAGAATTCTCAGGAGAAAGCCATGCCCCCACAGAGGCCTCATTGGCTATCTTCAGCCTCCACCTTGATCCCGTGAGTGGGTTTGGACTCTGTGCATCCTCTCCGCTGCACTCTGTGCTGCTGGTCTCAGGCCCTATGGCCTGAGTGCGTAGGGTCTCGTGAAGGCCAAGGACAGCCAGCACCTCCTGTGTGCCTCCACCCTCGCAGATCCTGGCTGCTCGGCTGAATTCTGTGCTTTCTGATTGGACTCTGTGCATCCTCTCTGCTGCACTCTGTGCTGCTGGTCTCAGGGCCCATGGCCTGAGTGCGTAGGGTCTCGTGAAGGCCAAGGACAGCCAGCACCTCCTGTGTGCCTCCACCCTCGCAGATCCTGGCTGCTCGGCTGAATTCTGTGCTTTCTGAGTCTAGTCCCTCCCCTGCAGGATGTACTCTCGGCTTCATGACAATCTTAGAGCCACTGCCTTTTCCCAGGTCTCAAGTGAAGCCTTTGTCAGGCTATAGATATTGCAAACACAAAGGGCACCTGCGGGAGTCCCAGGTCTTTACTTCCTAGGTCAAGCTACTTTTCCTACCCTACAGGAGTTGATGCCTCCAGAAGACAAGTCATTGCATTTTACTTTCAATCACCCAGATGAATAACTCAATCCATCTCCCACATCACCCCACAGCCACCCCCCACCACATCTCTCTCTGAGCCAGCTGCCTTTGACAAATTGCATATACAGTAGCTGAGGGTAAAGGGATGTGTCAGGTTGCCCTAGCAACAGATGCAGATACTGCCTCGGCTGTCCTGTTTAAGAGGACTACCATCTGGAAGAGAACATCTGAATGGAGAAGAACCAGTCATCAGGCATCGTGAGGACGTCTTCCCATCGGGGACACAGAAGCAGGTGGCTGCCAGCTCTACCTTTTCTCACAGAAATCCCTTGTCGAGGGCAAGCCTTGTTAGCTGCACTCTTGAAAAGTCAGGTCCCTGCCAATCCCCATCAGAGTGAATCACCGCACCAAGAAGAGTTGAAGGATAATTACTGTGCTACACATGGTGAATATGATATAAGAACAGGTGGTGACAAATAAGCGGAGTCAAATGTTAGCAATAAACTCAGAGTCTAACAAGGCAACGTGCCGTCCTGTTGTCCTTCACCCAGATGCTCTAGGACCATCACACAGCTTCTGGACTATGGTTTGTCTTGTTCCTTCTCATTGGAGGACTTCCAGCGTACTAGGGAGATCTTTCTCGATGGAATCAGAGAGAATCCAGACCTGGAGTTTCTATGGGGACTCAGCGCTCTACAGGGACCAAAGGCGGACTGAGAAAGGAGGAACAGAAAGGCACCGGACCCTTGATGCTTGCTTACCCAGCAACCTGCTCCTCTTTAATTATGTGTGTGGAAGCTCAAGGCATTGTATTTGGATAGAAGGTTTTGCTGCCAGGAAATTAAATGTAAGGGAGACAGACGACTCATTGTTGATTCACTGATGGAAGAGGAGGAGAAGACTACCAGAGACTACCTCCCCCATCCTCTTTTCCCTGGCTTTTTCTGCCTGGAAATGGAGGTCCCGAGAAGTCAAACAGTGTATCTGTGGTCACACAGTGAGAGCACCAGCCACACTGCTGCTGTTAGGTGCTGCCTGGTTGCTTCTGACTCTGCAAAACTAAAGATCATCTCCTGACCCTGCCACAACCAACACCATTGCTGTGCTATGCGTGGGCCCGTTGTTTTAGCCATTCTGTCAGTCCTCTCCTTCTCTCTCCTGACCCTCTCCTTGACCGAGCATGGTGTCCTTCTCCAGAGACCAGCCCCTCCTGCTCACGTGCCCAAAACATGTGGGACAGAATCTTGTCGTCCTGGCTTCTAAGGAGCATTTTCTGACTGAACTGCCTCCCAGACAGATTTACTTGTTCTTCAGGCAGTTCCTGTCCTTTCGCTATTCTTTATCTGCATCATAGTTCAAATGTGTAATTCTCCTTCTATCCTTCTTACTCACTTTCGCCTGAAGAATTGCAGGCATTTGGTGAGGCACACCTTAGTCCTCAAATCCCAAGGTGTAACCCATCGTGCCCCCAGAGTTCCTTCCTGAGGGGGAGGCACCTGCATTTTTGCTGGATTCATTTCCCAGTAAGCCTCAAGTCATTGGCACTTCATCCTTGCTACTCCAAATAGCATAATGTCCTCAATGTAAAAGACTAGTGCCATGTCTTGTGGAAGGGGAAGGGAACTGAGGTTCCTGGTGACTAAATGATAACATAGCGGGGGAGAGTTGCTATACTTGAGGTAGGATGGTGTAGGTATATTGTTGGCCTTACCAGCTGAAGGCAAGCTGCTTTGGGTAATTCTTTGAAACCTTTTTCTTGAGAAAAAGGTGTTGACTTAATCCCTAGCAGTATACTGAGAGATTGAGATGGATCCCCAGAAAGGAGATAGAGCTTAGTTAGGAATCAAAAGTAAAAAGACACTTTATTGGGATAGGGACAGACTTTGGGGAAGGGAAGGGACAGCAGAGAAAGGGATAAGAGCATCCTGACCTCCTGGGTGGTCCCGAGGCCTGAGAGGCCAGGGAAGCCGCGCCTGGCAGTGAGGCAGTGGGATCTATATAGGGCTCGAGCTAAGGACGTATGTACCGATAAGGAGAAGGAGGCTTTCTGATGTTGCAGTTGCAGGGTCTGAGTCAGGATATTGTTTGTGAGTTCATTGCTGATCCACCTCCTGAAACACCGAGGGAAAAGGCTGTACAGACTGGCCCTGAGAGATAAACTCTGTGAAGGGACTGTGCTGTTCAGGGAGATAAGCTCTGTGAAATGCCAGAGGTAAGGGTTATGAAGTTCAGCAGGTTGTTCGTCTCCTTCTTGTGAGGCTGGTACAAAGGTGTGCAAGGGGCTACCGGGTTCAAGCCCAGCCCAAATACATACCAGGAATAAAGAAATGTATTAAGTTTTCCAAGCAATGAAATCACATTTGGAATCACAGTTGCAATGAGGACTACCTCCTGGTTAAGTTTACAAAATTCCACCATCATGCTCCAAGATCTGTCTGGTTTTTGGCACAGACTAAATAGGCAAGTTAACTGAATATGAAGTATAAATTACCATGCTGCAATCTTACGTTCCTTATGTTACCACTACTTTCTTCAGTCCCTCCAGGAATGCAGTATTGCTTTTAGTTTACTATTCTCCTAGGAAGAAGCAGTTCTAAGACTTCTGTTTAGCTTTTCCTGCCACAATAGCTCTTACTTCTCATGTCAGGGATCCAATATGGGGGTTCTGCCAATTACTGAGTTTGTCCATTACAATTCTGCATCCAGCAAGTGGGAGATTCCCTGCAGAATAGCCTTGGGGACTCATTATGAGATTGACTGCCATTTGCTCCCACTCTGACTAGTGGGCCATCGTTACCTTTGGGGCGTCCTGGAATTAGGGTCAATTCAGAGTCAATGTCTATAATCTCTTGAAAAGTCTGATTATATCCTTTTCCCGAATGAACAGTTCCTCTTGTAAAACTCCATAGGTCCCGTTAGTCCGGGAAGACTAGAGGAATAAATTTCATAGACATGCATATAGATATAAGGAAAAAGTTTATATACAAGAGGTACAGGACATTGAGCCCAGTCCAGTTCAAAGTCATAAGTCCGATATTAACCCATATGCCTGAAATCAGTCTATAAAGCCTCCTTCCGACTCACGAAGTCACAGGTCAGTGGGTGCAGAATCCCAGTGTTGGCAGGGGTCTCCACATGGCTGATTGCTGGCAGAGGTCTCCATGTGGCCGCCCCAGCTTCAGAGGTCTGGCTCCATCCAGGCAAAGCTGTGTGGTCTCTCTGTTGGCTCCTCCAGCTTCTCGGACGCTGCCATCTTGTCTTGTCCATGATTCATCGTCTCTGAGAACTAACTCCCAACAACCAGGGAGATAGCTTCTCATCTTCACGAGGGAAATATCATGAGATTTCCCAGAAGTCTCAGGAGAAAGCCATGCCCACATAGAGGCCTCATTGGCTACTCAATGGCTATCTCCAGGTTAAAGGCTAGACTCCACCCCTACATCTCCATCATGAAATTAGCATAAGCACATGACTGCCACAGTCCCTCTGCAGAAGACTGGGAGAAAACTAGAATATATATTTTGGGTGATTTAGTGGGGTCCTTCTTCAAGGGAATTTGGTCCCCTCCTCATGCAAGGGGTTGTGAGTCTGTGAACTGGCTCAAGTCTTGGAATTGATGGGAGGGCTATGGCTCTGTGTTTGGCTGGGTTAACTAGAGAAACAAAACCAGTGACAGTCATCTATGTATAAGAAAGAAAGAACTTTATAACAAGGAATAGTTTTATATCAAGAAGGAATCAACCCCCAATAAAATTATTCATAAAAAAACAGAGGGGGAGAGAGGAGCTTAAACCAAGGGTTCAAGTATAAAAATATTTAGAAGTGAATATGACAGTATGTGTACAAATATGCTGATACGAATGATGTACTGAATATTATAAGAACTGTAAGAGCTCCCAATAAAATCATTGAAAAAAAAAAAAAAGAAGAAGAAACCCCAGCCCAGTCTAACTCAAGTCTGTGAGGCCAATGATAGCCACAGCCTTCTTCAGACTCATGTAGCTGTAGGCTGATGATACTGAAAGGTGCAGTAGGGAGCAGAGAGATCATAGGACAGTAGGTGCAGAGTCATACATCTAAGGTTGGAGAAACAAGACAGGGCACCAACAGCTGTCTGTAGTGGGTGTGGCTTCCCCTGATACAGAGACCCAGTAAGGAGGAAGTGAAGAACTAGAGGGAGGAGAAGGAGAAGTCACCAGAGTCTCTTATATAAAGGCCACATCCCAAGGAGGCATCAGTGAGACTGTGACCTGATTGACAGGTTGGACTCCACACCTATATGTTCACACAGGTGCAAGTTGACATAAAATCTAACTGCTACACTCTCCAGACAATTCAAGTTAGACTGACATTCACTCCACCTAGAAGTCTTCAACTTCTGTAGCTCAAGTAACCATTTAGTGGGCTTCTCATCTGTCTCACTTCTAGGGACACCCTGCCTGAGTAGCCAACACCATAAGTCAGCCTATTCTGACGAATCCTTAGACTCTGCTGTTCCTCACAGTAACCATACCCACCTTGTCTTTGTTGAGTAAGTGTGGCTACTTGACCTCTACCATCACAGGGCTCAGACCTATTGTAATTAGGTGGCAATTCGATTGCGATGATCCCTATGTCAAATCTGGCTTACACAAAGTTCCAGTCGCTGCAGTCTTCAAGAACTCTGGAGTTAATGTCACGAATTTGTTCCTAATCATTGTGGGGGGGGGAAAATGGGGAGGGGTGTATTCTCAGGGCACTCCAGATGCATGTCTAGAGACCTAATCTGATAAATCTACCCTGACATGCCAATTTCCTGAAACCGTTGGGCTCCTTCTTCAACAGTATGCTAAGGCAGGCCTGGTACTTCCCCTGGATGTATTGAGACCACCACACAGCCCATGTTTCAATTAACCAACGGAGTAAACTATTAGCTCCTTTCCTCACTTCTCAAGCTGGAACACTGAGTGAAGAACCTGTGCTTAGTGGACCCATATCAATAAATTCAGACTGATTCAACTTTGTTATTTGCACCAATATCCCGGACCCTTAACAGCCATTCCTACATATCAACTAAAGGATCCTGTTTGTACATATTAGGGGGTGGAGAAATTAAACAATCCTTTTGGAGTGTAGTGCATCTCCTCTTGTATCACTCTTTGCACTTTCCCTTGGGCTTGATAGAACTGAAGTCTAGTTATAGGTCTTGAAGCCAGAGTGTGTGATGGGAGCATTTTCTAGGAACATTCAATTCTAAGGCCTCTTCCTCGGGAGATACCCCAGGTACCATATCATCTAGCACAGTTGAATTAATCTCATCAAATGTGGGTCAAAGGTACAGTGATTTTATTGATAATGTATTGACAGCCAAAAACTGTGTAGCCTCTCAAGAGGGGGTGTGTGTATGTGATGCTGTTGTCATACATGCTTCGATGGAATTTAGGGATAGATGGTGTCCCCATCTTCCTCATTATCAGCCCACATGTTCCCAAACCCAAATTTCAGGATCCCATATATCCCAATCAATGTCCTTGCTTTGGCTTCAGACACCATTGGATGTTGGGAATTCAGTTGGCATTGTAATTCAGCCACTGTTACAATAGGAACCTGGGTTTGGTTTCCAGAAATATCAGCTCCGTAAATACACGAAATAAGGCCCCAACCCCCAGGGCACACATGGAAACACTGAGGTCATTCATGAGGGACTTGAGCTGTGGCTCAAACACCCTGAGCTCATTTCTTTCCTGCCCTACTTTGTTGTTTTAAGAAGGACCAGCCAACTAGCTTCCCTACATCCTGACAAAATCGCAGAAAAGCATCAAACAGACTATCTTGTGAGCGCTGCTTCTCATCAATACCTGATTGCTTGATGGTGATATTTTATGCATTCATATTGCCACCTCATGGCATGAGCCAGCAGCACCGTCTTTACTAATGGAGGCATCATGATCAGCGTCTTTAAAACTAAATCACATGTAAGAACCAATTTAGAAGATAAATCTTTACAATTTTGTTCCTCTAGGACTACTTTGGTGCCAAATACTTTAAACAGGTTTGTCTAGCAAAGCAAACCTATTGCATATGTGTACTCCTATGTATACTTTGTATGCAGGGGGTACCACCAAAAACTGGATTTCCCCCCCCCAAAAAAAACTATGTATTTAAATGCTTATCACTTTCAAAGTACTCTTCATGACACAATACATTTGTCAAATCTGAAATCCCATCTTGGAAACATTTTTTTAAACAACATTTTAGTTGGCTGACTGCACATCCCTTGTTATTTTCTTCGTCTCTTCTGCATTGTCAGAAACAAAAAGGAGTTGCACGGAGCGAGGTCAAGTGAGTAAGGTGTGCGGGGCAGAGAGGCATGCTGTTCTCTGCCAAAACCTGGCGCAGTGGGATGGCTGCAGAGCAAGTGCATTGTCATGATCGTAAAACCAATCTCCCGTCTGCCACAAATCGGGCCTTTTTTTGTCTCACACTGTTACACCATCTTTTCAGAACCTCTAAATAGAAAGCTTGATTAACAGTCTGACCTGGTGGAACGAGCTTCAAATGAACTAGGAGTTGACATTTTCATCTGTTTGGGAAGGTGACGGCCATCCAGAACGAGGTTTGACATCAATCGACATCTCACCTTTTATGAAACGAGAAAGCCAGTCGCACTCTTGAGTGTTTCCCATAAGCGCTGTCCTCGGAAGCTGTGTTCACCATCACAACAGCTTCTATTGCCACTTTTCCTCAGCAGGAAACAAAATCTCACACCCGCGCAGTGTTCTCTTAAATTAGCCATCACAAGAAAAGACCGAGATTGGAGGGAAACTGTTTCTACGAAAAATTTGCTGTGACCAGAAAAAAACCTTCCCAGGTGACTCCACGGGGGTGCACTAACTCAGAGTGAGTTGCTCAAGGCTCACCTGGTGGGAAAAATGCAGGCTATGAAAGCTCCACCCAGTGCAACTCCCCCCCCACCCCCGCTTTTTTTTGGTATACACTTGTAAGTATATTGAGAGAGCAGAAACTTAAATCGAGGCAGTGCCTCCCCCAGCTGTAGGAAAGGATAAGTTCCGAGTCCATGGAATCGGATGTAGCTGGAGGGTCTACGAAATCCGAGACTGGTGGGTTAGAAGGCAGGCTTCTGATGACTCTCAGCATCAGCAAAGAAGACCACAGCCTGCTGGCTCAAGTTAAAAAAAAACAAAACAAAACAGGGGTCAGATGACACGTCAGATATGGGATCCAGACCCAGCAAAAAAGCAAACACGCTTTCCCACAGCATCCACTGATACTGGAAGCAGGCCACACCCCCAAGAAAGCTTCCTTGGAATTAATTCGTTGCTCACAGAAGAACAGAGTGCATCGTGGAAGAATTCAGAGGAAAGCTCACCGCCATCAAGTCATTTCTGACTCACAGCACCCCTCTAGGACACAGTGGATACCCCTGTATATTTCTGGGGCTCTAAGTCTGTATGAGGGCAGAAAGCCCCGTCTTTCTTCGAAGAGCCACCGATGGATTTGACCTACTGACCTTGGCATTAGGAGCCCAGGGCATCACTCACTACTGTACCAGGGCTCCTTCGTGGGAGAACTACGACGTGTGAATTGCCAAACCACGGAGAATCTTGGCCCAGCCAAGTTGACACAGCACTGAAATATCCCAGCCGCGCTTCATTCGCGTTTGGCTTCCGTGACCCTGTCATCATCCCTGGCTCTTCTCACCCGACTCTCCTCTGTTTCTGTGGTTAGCTGAAGAAGGATCCCATCCCGAGTCTGTGGAACCCGAGAAAGCCCTCTTATGTGACAAAGAGACTTTGCACCTATGAAGCTATTCTGGGTTATCGGGGTGGCCCAGATGTCATTCCAAGCGTTCTCATAGAGGCGGTGTGATCCTGGAAGTCGGGGAGCCGAAAGAGTAAAGTGACCAGATTTTAACATTGGTAAAGCGGGACACCATTGACCAGGGGGCGGGCGGGGGTGGGGGAGAAGTTTAGAGGGGGGTATATTCCCTTTCTGTTCTCCTGTGTTCCTTAGTTTGTCGTGCATTCTTTCCAAAAATCGGAACTTTTTTTTTTTTTTTTTTAGGCATCACTGCCCTGGTGGTGGGATTAGGAGGCTCAGCCTTTGCTCCTGTGAGCGGGAATTGAACCTCCGTCCCAGTGGGCCGCAGTCCTGCGCACAACCACTACGCCACCGGGGCTCAGCCCCCAAAATCGGAACTTTTTAAAAATGCTGTGGGACCTGATAAAAATTGTTTAGGATCAGGACTGTCCCGCCCAAAGTGGGACCTCTGGTCACTTTATGAAAGAGCGAGATTCAAAGCTGCTATACTGCTGGTTTTGAAGAGGGAGGAAGAAGCCTGGAATCACAGGGGGTGGGCAGGCTCTGGAAGTTCAAGGCCATGGAAACAGATCCTCCCTGGAGGCCTTCAAAGAGCACACAGCCCTGCAGGTCCATTTCAGATGGATGACCTGCAGCATGGTGACATAATAAATTTGCATCGTTGAAGTTGTGGAGTTTGTGGTAATTGATTGCCACGGAAACAGGAACCTAATAAAGTCTAACGAGTGTCGCCTTCCACGTGCCCCAGAAGGGCCTGTGGTCTCCAAGGCTCCACGCTCTATCCTCTTCTCATTCTGTCTAATCCCGCCGGACAAGTCCATCAACTGCTGAGGTTCTGTGGTTTTCTCTGTCGGGTATAAACTAGAAGAGCTCCCGTCTCAAACACCGGGTCAGAATCAGCGCTGTTGAAAGGAGTGGGCGCCCCGAAGTCAGCTTGCATCAGAGCTGCAAGGCCAGGCAAGCTGTTCAGGCCTTGGGGGGCAGCCCCAGCAAGTGACAGGGATCACAGAGGTGGCCAGGGACTGCCGTGGCCTGTCTTCCCAAGTGCAAGTTTGAATTTCAGAGATGGTCTTCCCAAGAAGAGCAAGGACAAGGTGGACCTGGGAGTTGTTAAGACCGCAGCCCATTTTGTAAAACAAAAACCTTGAAGCGTAGGACGCGTCATGTACAGGGCAGAAAGGTGTGTCCCCAGTCCAGAGAATGACTTGTACCCTGGCTGGGCATCAGGGGATTTGCTGGGCATGATCAAGCCACCGTGGGACTCTTTTTCTGGTTTACCGTGAAACGGAAGCTCTAGGGGTCGGGAGAAAGTGGCAGAGAGCGTTAAATCAAAACCATGTGACTTCCGAGGTCAGCTTCCCAATGAGTGGAGCAATGACACCGTTCCCATTTCTCCCTGCTGCTAAGCACAGGGAGCGAGGCTGCAGCCAGGGCCACGGGAGACGGCATTCTCTAGGACGGAGGGCATCCTAGCAAGAGGCCCCACATTTTGAATGATAGCTCTGTTGGGGGTAGCAGAGTTGTTTGGCTAGAATGCCCAGCTCAGAACAAGGAAAGGCTTGGTTAGCACTAAACTGAAGGCAAGCAGCTCCAGTTCCGTTTTCCAGTCCAAGGGAGAGCCGCTTGTGGAATGTCAATATTTGGAGAGTGTTTTCTCTTTATTGACCCAGGCCCTTAGCAACCCTCTGTTTTCACCCCGCGGTGGATCCTTCCTGCCTGTACTGGAGGTGGGTGAGCAGCTGCAGCAAGCTTGGCCCCCTTGTGTGGGTACAGAGAGCCGCAGCTTTGGATCTTGAGTGGTCTCGAAAGGGTGGCCCTCCCAGTGCCCGAGTCCTCGAAAGGGCCACACGCTCAGAAACCACCATGTGTTGCTATGGAGACCTTCCGCCCCCTTGCTAAATCTTCATCAACAAAAATCCCAACGTGGCTCTCTCATCATCTTGAGCAACTAGTAGTTTGATCAAAGTCACCTGTGAGGTGTGACTTCGCAAGGGAAATAGACAGGACGTGGCGGCAGTATCACGAGTTTTAAAATCAGTCACCAGCCCCACAGACAAGGGGGCCTGGGGGGAAGTCAAGGAGTTTCAATAGCAAGCCAGCAGGGGAAGAGAATGAGAAGAAGGCAGCTTCTGGCTCAATTGGGCAAGATTGGCAGAGTTCTGCCCATACCAAACCTATGAGACGGGCATCCTGTGACCCGTTTACAGATGGAGCAACTTAGGTACGGGGAGCTAAAGTCACCTGTCCTAGGTCATCCTAGTAGTATGAGAGTCGGGATTGAAACACTTCTAAGTCATCCTAGCACAAGGTGACCAGATGTCCCATATCCCATGGTGTTTTAAAATTAGGTAAATGTATTACAATACTATTTTTGCATTCTATGAAGATTTTTTTGTTTTGTTTTGTTTGGGGGACTTCACTGCCCTCGGTGGTGGGAGTAGGAAGCCCAGCCTTACTGCTGGACTTGAACCTCCAACCCAGTGGGCTGCAGTCCCAAGCACAACCACTACGCCATTGGGGCTCAGCCTCTATGAAGATTTTTGTTGCTCCATATAGACCAAATTTTTAATCAGGAACACCCCCCCCCCTGCACCAGTCAATGGTGTCCCATTTAAAATCTGGTCACTTTATGGAGTAGTACATGATAGTTGGGATTCAAGCATGCAGCCCAGCTCCAGGGCTTTCTCCTAAGCTCTGCTCTCTATGCCTCATATGAAAAGGATGAAGCCTTCCTTGCCAGAACATTTGCGAGCCCTTACCCCATCTCAGCCAGGTGGGACACACCATAGTGGATACAGACTCATGATTAGATGGCTGTCTGAGCCACAATGAATCCTTTCCCCCTTTGACTTAATCATTGACCTTGGACCCTCAGGAGCAGCTTGGATGGGAAGCTGTCTCCATGAGAAACCCCACCCCTTCCCAGGCCGGCCCTCTCTAACCAGGTTGTCCAACCGGACTGGTGTGTTTGTGTGTTCGTACCGCCAGACTCAGGTAAGGGAAGTGCCTCCTGCTAAGCTATCAGATGGACCATGAGTGCCTAAAGAACCCCAGAGATCCGTGTGCTGTGACACAGGGGTGCTTGTTGCTGTCCACGATATGCGAATGTCCCACGGGGAGGCTTGGGACTGGCCCTGAGTGTGGTCTCTCAGCAGGGGCTGGCGTAGAATGAGAGAATGGTTCAGAACCTGGAGCAGCTGGTACTGAGCCTCTGAGTGGCTAACAGCATCTTCCAGGGGGGGAGCCAGGCAGTCGTCTGTCCAGCCTACTATCTGTCTGGCTGTGACTCATGTCTACCACCAAAGATAAGCTGCTCCCCGTTCCCCCAGGGCACCCTCTCTTTGTTTCCTCCCAGGCAGCCTGTCTCAGAATATGTCCATAGGGACTGCATCAGTTTATCCTGGACAGAGGCTTTGTGATCCGCCTTCTCAGAATCTCTGGGTAGGAGTTGGGGTAAAAGGTGATAATGCAGAGACACCTGACCGTACCCTCAGAACCATCAGAACCCTTGTTCAGTAGGCCAGGGTTGCCCAGAAGTCTGGCTTTTTAACAAACTTCCCAGGTCCTTATGATTCATGTTATAATAGTTAATGTGCTCAAGGGTCAGAATTCGGCATCGGAAGTCCCAGCCCCGCCCCGCACAAGCTCACTGTCATGCTGAGTGCCAGCGAGGTGATGTCAACTCGTGGCAGTCCTATAGGACACGGAGCCGAACTGCCCCTGTGCGTTTCCATGACTGGAGGCTGGACAGTACAGGAGTAGAAAGGCCCGTCTTTCTCCGGAGGAATGGCCGATGGTTTCGAACTGCTCACCTTGCAGTTAGCAGCCCAGTGCGTGATCACAACACTCTGAGGGCTGCTGGCTGATTTTGAATAATTGGCTCTCTCCCTTAGAGCCGTGGTCTCCTCAGCTCCATAAGCGCATCACATATGTCCTGCTAAAGTCATGGATTTGCTGAGAATGAAATCAGATAAGAGATAAAGCAGTAGGCTAAAAATTTGCCTCCCCAAAGAGGAAAACAACAACAGTTGCAATCAAGTCACTTTCACCTCGTGTGACGAGTTCCCGATTGATGTCTGGGATCTTTCAGAATAGGGTCTCTCTGTCTTTCTTGCAAGGAAGTTCTGGGTGGATTTAAACTGCTAATCTTTGGTTAGGAGTTGTGCGCTTAACTGTGTGCTCTCAAGATCCCCTGATGATATCCATATACTAATCCCTGAAACCCATGAATGGGGCCTACTAGGGAAGCTTGTCTTTTGCAGATGAGTTGAAGTTAGAGATCTTGAGCTGCAGAGAGTCTCCTGTATCCTCTGGGCAATCAGTCTTGGAGCCAAGAAATCAAATGGCATGTTGGAGTGGGCAGCTTTGCGGCACAAGACCTAGGTATCGCCAGAGAGCAAAGATGGTACTTTGAAGAGTAAGGTGTGTGCCGTAGTCCGAGTTCTCTAAGGAAACAAACTTTGTGACATGTATACATGTATATACAAAAACAAAACAAACCTCCTGCCAGCAAACGTTTTCAACTCATAGTGACCTTATCAGACCGGGTAGAACTGTCCCTGTGTGTTTCGAGTCGGTATCTTTTTTTTCTTCTTTAGTAGGTCAATTTTCTTTATTTATTTAAGTCATTTTTATTGGTGACTTATAGCGCTTTTTTTATTATAAATCATTTTATTGAGGGCTCCTACAACTCCTATCACGATCAATACATACGTCACTTGTATGCAGATCACATTTGCACCCCTGTTGCCATCATCATTCTCAGAACATCCTCCTTTCACCTGGGCCCCCAGTACCAGCTCCCCATATTTCCCCTCCCTTCCCCCCATGAACCCTTAGTAATATACAAGTTATCATTATTTTGTCATATTGTACACTGTCCGATGTGTCCCTTCACCCATTCTCCCATTGTCCATACCCCAGAGAGGAGGTGATATGTAGATCCCTGCAATAGATCCCCCTTTCTACTCCACCTTCCCTCCACCCTCCTGGTATCCCCTCTCCTACCACTAGTCCTGAGGGATCATCTGTTCTGAATTCCTCATGTTTCTGGCTCCAGTGTACATCCCCTGGTCTAGCTGGATGTGCAAGGTAGACTTGAGAGCATGATAGTGGATGGGAGGAAGCACTGGGGAACTAGAGGAAAGTTGCGTATTTCATTGTTGCTACACTGTACCTTGGCTGGCTTGTGTCCTGAGACAGTGACTTTTTATGAGAGTAGAAATTCTCGTCTTTCTCCTGTCATGGGTATAGGTCAAAGGAAATTCATATCAAGAAATGGCTCGCACAACTGTAGAAGCAGGCAAGGCTGCAGCCCAGCAAATCCCCAGCCTGTAAGTCCGAGGTTAAGCTCTCGAGGCGTCTCTTGAGTCACATAACTTCTGGAGGCCGAAGAACCCAAGCCGAGCAGGAAAACAATAGTTCTGTGTCTGCAGAGGCAAATGAATTCAAGGTCAGCAGGTCATGCTTGTGGCTGGAGAGATGAAAAGGTCCCAGGACAGTAGCTCAGATGGCAGGCCACTGATGACTCTCAGGATCGATGGGCAACATGGCAGGCTGTGAGCTGAAGCCCAAAGAAATGGAGGGTGAGGAGCCTCTCACAGGGGCTGATGCAGACCCAGCACAAAGCAAGCAAGCTTTTCCACAGCATCCGTTGATTTTAGAAGCAGCCATACACCCCAAGAGATAGGTCCTCAATTGATTAGGCCTCAATCTGAGTAAGGGTATTTAGTGCCTCCCACCCTAATCTTCTTACAACTGATTGGCTGCTCATAGTAGATCCCATTATGAAGGTGAATACATAGTGTTGAGTCACATCTTGGTGGAATGACTAAGTCTAAGTTGCCAGATCACTGAGAACCCTGGCCCAGTGAAGTTGATACAAAAGTTAAGTATCACAGTGCACCTGACCCAAACCATGATGTCTCCAACCACTTCATATACGTGTGAAGACTGAGCAATGAATAAGAAAGATCACAAAAGAATTGATGCATCTGAATGATGGTGTTGGCAAAGAATCTTGAAAGCGCCACAGATGTCTAGAAGGAAAAGTAAATCTGTCTTGGACAAAGTACAACCAGAATGCTCCTTAGAAGTAAGCATGGACCCACTATGCCACCAGAGCTTCAAGGAACTAAAAATCCTAACATTGCGTGCCCACCTTCCTGATATGATCACCGATGACAAATGAGTACATAAGCAAATGTGGTGAAGTAAGCTGATGGTGCCCAGCTATCAAAAGATATAGCATCTGGGGTCTTAAAGACTTGAAAGTAAACAAGCAGCCAACCAGCTCAGAAGCAACAAAGCCCACATGGAAGATGCACACCAGCCTGTGTGACCAAGAGGTGTCAAAGGGATCAGGTATCAGGCATCAAAGAACTAAAAATTATGTCATTATAAATGAGGAAGAGTACAGATTGGGGACCCAAAGCCCATTAATAGGTGAAATGACATCCCCTAACAGAGGGGTTTCAGGGAAGAGATGAGCCAGTCAAGGTTCAGTGTAGTGTCAATGAAATATGCAACTTTCCTCTAGTTCCCCAATGCTTCCTCCCACCCACGATCATGATCCCATTTCTACCTTGCACATCCAGCTAGACCAGGGGATGTAAACTGGAGCCAGAAACATGAGGAATTCAGAATAGGTGATCCCTTAGGACTAGTGGTAGGAGTGGTGATACCAGGAGGGTAGAGGGAAGGTGGAGTAGAAAGGGAGATCTATTGCAGGGATCTACAGATGACTTCCTCTCTGGGGAATGGACAATGGAGGAATGGGTGAAGGGACACATCAGACAGTGTACGATATGACAAAATAATGAAAATTTGTATATTATTAAGGGTTCATGGGGGGGAGGGAGGGGAAATATGGGGAGCTGATACCAAGGGCCTAAGTGGAAGAGGGATGTTTCCAGAATGACGATGGCAACAAATGGACTAATGTGGACTGCATATAATTGACGTATATATGGATCATGATAAGAGTTGTGTGAGCCCCCGATAAAAGTGATTAAAAAAAAAAGAAGCAAGCATGGAGACGCTGGGTCTCACGTACTTGGGACGTGTTGTCAGGAGAGACCAGGCCCTGGAGAAGGACATCACGCTGGGTAGATAGATCAGTGCAAAGGAGGAAGACTCTTCACGGGAGAGACTGGCACAGTGGCTGCAGCAGTGGACTCTGGCAGAGAGACAACGGTGAGCGGGTTACAGATGCTTTGTTCCCTGGTCCGGAGGGTCCCCATTTGTGGGTCCACACGAGCAGCCTCTGGCCTGGGGGGGACTTGACACACGGAGCAGTAGGTCATGTGGGCAGCGAGTGGGGTGGGTAGGGCCCCAGGAAGAAGTAGATGGGAAGATCAGAAGATCTTCCAGTGCCCAGTGCAGACGCTGAAGCGGGAAATGCTGTGTTGTCGCTGGGCAACGGGGAGTGGATTCCAACTCACGGGGACTTGGTGACAGGCGGGCACGCCCCATCAGGTTTCCCAGGCTGTCCCCTTTACAGCCATCGGATCTGTTCTCCCTGGGTTTGAACCACCAACCTCGCCGTTCACAGCTAACAGTTTTTGCACTCGGGTGACTAGTAAGAGCTACAGAAATATTTACCATTGCTAGTACTTAAAATGGAGGCATTCATGATTCATATCCTATATTGCTGATATCCACATCAGGGTGAGAGTCCAGCCTGCCTGGCATAGCTGCTCCTGACACAAGCCTTCTGCCCCGGAGACCTGATGAGGTGGTTCCTCCCTGACCCATGGGTCACTATGAGTCTGAAGCTACTTGCTGGCGGTGCTTGTTGTGTTGTTAACTTTCAATCCGATGGGCCTTGGATTCACACGGTTTCCATTCGTCCAGGTGCTCAGGGAACTTTTCTTAACTGTCTCTAGCTCCTTGAGCCACCTTTCTCGGGCGCATTGTCTACCTTTTGAAAGAGAAGAAAACAAGTCCTCGGCCATTTCTTACTGCTCTGAAGGTCATGGTTCCTAGGCTTCCCTTCCTACCCCTCAGGGCTGTGCCCTATCCCCTCTCCCCACCCCGGTTGTATCCGGGTCACCTCCTGTCCCTGCATGGCACCTCCAGGGAGGTTGGCACACCATCTTCCAAACTTCTTCTGACCCTCCCCCACTCCCACCCCCAGGACCTGCTCAAGGCGGGGGAGGGGGTGCTCGTGTTGCCTGCCATGGTCTGTGCTGTGCTCCCCCCTCCCCCGCTCTGCCTCCAGGATTGACTGACCAAGTCCACCAACTGTGCCTGAGCCTTGGGTCCGGAGTCTGATGGAGGGGGCGGAAAGGCTGAACTGCCCCTCCCGCCACGACCATCATACACTGTTTTTTGACTGGTCCTTCTGGGGGGGAGGCTGCTCTTTGACATAGGCTGTAGTGTGTGGAAACAGTGGAACTGTAGTGGAAACAGCGGCCGAGCACTTAGACAACTTGTCACGGCCTCACAGACCAAGAGGCAGGCGACGCAGGTCTGGGGAGAGCCTCTGCAGTCCAGGCGGCTCTTTCTTCTTTCTCCCTCCCTCCTTTCCTTCCTTCCTTCCTTCCTCTCTTCCCTCCCTCCCCACCTTCTTTCCCTCCCTCTCTCCCTTCCTTCCTCCCTTCCCTTCCTTCTTTCCATTCTTTCCCTTCCTCTCCCTCTTCCATTGCTGTGAAAGTTCCCCAAGCAGCACGTGGACTGTCTCCGCAACCTCCATGTGTGCATCTTGGTGGCGCGGTGGCTTTCTTCATGTGGTGCTGCCTTGTTCCAAACCGCCCGACCGCCGTGAACTGACACCAGCGACGCCCAAACTCCCCCTCCCGCCCTCGCTTCCAGCCCTGGTCACCCCACTAAAAAACAACCCCCTCCAAAGCTCACTGCCCTCCCATGGAGTTCAACTCTCAGCCACCAGAAAGGCCAGGGTAGAACTGCCCCTGTGGCCATCTAAGACTGTCACCTTCACGGGAGGAGTAAAGCCCGGTCTTTCTCCTGCAGAGGGACTGGTGGTTTCAAACCGCTGACCTTGTGGTTGGCGGCGCAACCCTTATCCACTGCACCGGCAGGCCGGTCACTCCCTCTGGCCGAGTCACGGGCCGTGGTATGTATTGGCCACATGGGCGTGTGTGCTCATCTGCTGATGGACTTTCAGGTTCTTTCGCACTCCGGCTCTCGTGAAAAGTGGTACAGTGAACAGCGTGTGTGCGCTTGTGTCCTGTTTGCCCTCCGGCCGCCCTCCTTCTGGGGGGTCTGCCCCCAATGGGATGGGATGGCTGGATGGTAGCGTAGTGCTGTGCTCGGGTCACCACGGAGCTGCAGGCCAGCTTTCCACAGTAACAGCGCCGTCGCGGGCTCCCACCGGCTGCGGATGAGGGCTCTGGCGTTTCCACAAACTGCACCATACCCTTGCTTTCCCGTCTGCCTGATCACTGCCATCCTCATTGGGGGGTGGAGGAGCCAGTGGGGTTCAGTCTCTCATGGTAGCTCCACGGTGCTTTGAGAAAGAAGAACATCACCATGGAAAGGTAGAGGGGATTTGATGTCACGGTTCCACAAATACCAAGAGTGCGTGCGTTCAGAGACAAGAGGCTGGGCCATAATGCAGTTTAGTTTGTCCATGGGTGGGCCTTAAATGAGCTCATCCAAGACTCCAAGGACTCTTGTCAATGGAACGATCCCTAGTTCTTCCCCAAGACCTACTGACACAGCACCGCTGGGGCCGGCACCAGAATCTCCTAGATTCAGCCCACCCACCCCATCTCCTGACTAAGACCCACGTTGCTTCCCAGCCTCTCGTTCTTCTCTAACAATACTGCCACCGCACAGGGACTCTCCCCGGGCCTTCCGAATTTCACTAGGGTGGGACCCCCGGGACCCACCCACCTTTCAGTAGGCAGCTGAGTGCTTAAGCACTGTGACTCCAGAACTCTTACACCCGACATATGTGGAAACTTCCCCACTCATCGCTCAAACTCCCTCCCGTGGAGCGCTTTCCGACTCAGCCAGCCTGCAGGGCACGGTGGAAAGTTCTCAAGGCTGGCAACAGAACGCCTCGTCTCCCTTCCTCAGAACAGCTGTTGAATTTGAACTGCTGACCCTGAGGTTAGCAGGCGCCCAAGTGAAACCTACTTGGTTCTCAAGAACTCCCCACCACCACCACCCCTGCCCCCTGGTCAATGGTGCCCCGCTTAAAATCTGGTCACTTTACCTTAGAGACAAGGAAGGCAGCAGTTCGTCTTACGTACTTGGGGCATGTTACCAGGAGACACTAGTCCCTGAAGAACTTCATGCTTGGTAAACTAGTGGGGCGGGGGCGGGGGTGAGGGTGGGGGAAGGCAGGTCCTGGACAAGACGAGCCGAGACGAGCCGAGACATGGGAACCATTGTGAGGTCAGCACGGACGGGGCTTCCTTCTGTGGCGCCCAGGGTCCCCGTGGGTCGGAACCACTCAGTGGCACCTCACAAACTGACTTTGTTCCTGGTCTACTCTTTTTAAGCTTCTTTGAGGCCCTCGGTGTATTTTGCTAAGCAAAACCAAACGTATCCTTAACGTTCAGTATTTGAACGGCCTTTAGGGCCCCATTCTGGCTTGTCCGCAGGGCCTGTTGAGGCTAGGAAAATCTACAGACACGCTCACTGGATTAATGATTACCTCGGGCCATGGCAGGGGAGGGCAGAGAGAAGCGGGATGCTGACGACAAGGCAGAGAAGGAAATGTTCTGAAATGGATGTTGGGGACAATGGCACAACTCTTAGCATGATGGAACGATGCCATGCGCCGTTTTAAAATAAGTCTGGATTTTTGGAAAGAAGGCACGACAAGCTAGGGAACGGTGGGAGAATGGGAAGGGAATATACCCCCTCTATTTCTCCCTCCTCCCCTCTTTTCCCCCTCCCCCCCAATCAATGGTGTCCCACTTTACCAATGTTAAAATCTGGTCACTTAAGCATAGAGTATGCCACAGGGGGCCCATGCCAGTGCAGCTATAGCTGCAAGATCCCTGTTTCCCAACCCAATCACATTCTGAGTCCCTACGTAGACATGCATTTCGGGGGTCACCCTCCAGTCCGTTACAGTCACATCCGGACTTGTGATGTAGACAGGAACGGTGGGGACTCACGCTGCCCCCGCCCCCCGCGCCCCACATCAGGTGCGGTGTGGTCTGGGAAGGTGAACAGGGCTGGTCCCACCCCGTGTGGTCCCCGTGACTTCACGGTGAGGGGGGGCAGCAAAGTCACCAAGCCGTGGAGGCAATAAGACATGAGGGCGCCTTTCTCCTTGTCTCCCTGCCAGTTTGTAAAGTTTGCCAACATCGAGGAGGACACCCCATCCTATCACCGGAGCTATGACTTCTTCGTGTCCCGCTTCAGTGAAATGTGCCACTCCAGCCACGACGACTTGGAAATCAAGACCAAGTGAGTAGGGTGGGGGTGGGGGTCACGAGGGAGACCTGCTCAGCTCCTGCCAGGAGCCCCCACCCCCCTGGCAGGGGGTGTAGTTACGGAGTTTCCTGTAGGGTCCGTGTGATCACCTGGGCATTGACCCCTGTGCAAAGTGGCCAGGGAGAAGGCCCTCTGAGGGTGGGAGCAGGGTGGAGGAAGTGCCCCTGGACGTGCCTGGGCAGGTAGGGGAC
>PVJH01013899.1:0-58748 GCA_004026705.1 Nesogale talazaci
TTCCAAACATTTTCCACTTGAGCCCTTGGTACAAGCTCCTCTTAAAAAAAAAACAACAACAAATAAACCTCCCCTTTTCCCTCCCCGCCTTTTTTAAAATGAATTATTTTATTGGGGGCCCATACAACTCCCATCACAATCCCTAACAACATCAGTGGTATGCAGGCCACTTTTACACATCCATTGCAATCATCACTCTCAAAACATTCTCCCTCCCTCCAGGCCCCCATTCTCAGCTCCCTATATTACTCTTCCTCCCCCCCTCTTCCCCTTGAACCCTTAATAATTTACAAATTGTTATTATTTTCATCCTGTACACTGTACAATGTGTTCCAACACTCACTTCCCTGTTGTCCGTGTCCCAGAGAGGAGGCTACGTGTAGATTCCTGAAGTTGGTTCTCCCTTTCTATTCCCCCATCCATCCACCCTCCTGGTATTACCACTCTTATTACTAGTCTTGATGGATCATCTATCCTAAGTTTCCCATGTTTCCAAATTCACTGTACATCTCCTGGTCTAGCTGGATTTATGTGGCAGAATTGGGGTCATGATAGTGGGTGGGAGGCAGCATGGGAACTAGAGGAAGGTTGCATATTTCATAACTCCTACCCTGTATCTTAACTGGCTCATCTCCTCCTTGTAACCCCTCTGCAAAAGGATGTCATCTCACCTATTGATGGGCTTTGGGTCCCCAATCTGTACTCCCCCTCATTAATAATAATAATAATAATAATAATAATATAATTTTAGCTCATTGATGCCTGACACCAGATCGCTTCACCACCTCATGATCACACAGGCTGGCGTGCTTCTTCCGTGTGGGCTTTGTTACTTCTGAGCTGAATGGTCACTTGTTTCCTCAAGCCTTTATGACTCCAGATGCTATATCTTTTGGTAGCCAGACACCATCAGCTTTCTTCACCACATTTGTTTATGCACACATTTGTCCTCAGCGATCATATCAGGAAAGTGAGCATGTAATGTTATGCTTTTTAGTTCTTGAAGCCTTATATCTCATTCCTTTGACACCTCATGATTCCACAAGCTAGTGTGCTTTTTCTATGTGGGCTTTGTTGCTTCTGAGCTAGATGGCTGCTTGTTTACTTTCAAGCCTTTAAGTCCCCAGACGCTCCATCTTTTGATAGCCGGGCACCATCAGCTTTCTTTGCCACCTTTGCTTATGCACACATTTGTCTTCAGTGATCATGTCGGAAAGGTGAGCATCTTGGAATGCCAATTTAATAGAAGTGTTCTTGAACCAAGGAGATACTTGAGTGGAGGTCCAATGCCCATCTGTTGTCCCACTACTATCCTTATAAGTATACTCATTAATCTCTTTCCCCATCCTCCCTTATAAATATATGCCCATATGTACATACCTGTATCTGAACCTCTACAAATATTCATTATCCCTCAGTTCCTTCATCTATTTCCATTTGCTTCCCTCTTGTCCCACTATCATGCTCACTCTCCATTTGGGTTTCAGTATTTTTTTCTCTGTTACATTAGTCTTAATCAATCCCTATTGGCCTTCTCTCACCCACCTTGTCCCTGCATTTGTTTCAATTGTTATTCCCTTTTTCCTGGGCTGGTCAACATCACCACTTTCCCCCACCTCCCTGTCTTCAGTGTCCCCTACCCTGGAACCATCAGTCCTGTCATTTTCGCCTCCAACCTCTTTGTCCAGTCTATCTTGTCTATATAGACCTGCAGAGGTAACAATATGTATAAAAAAGGTCTCCTAAAATGGAGCAATTTAAGCAAATAAAACAATGATAACAGCAAGAAACCCCCTCAATGTACTATACAATATGTAACAGAATGATAAAAATAATAGCAATATAAGAACCTGTATAAAGTGCAAGGTCTGTAGTTTACCTCCTAGAGTGACCCCTAGTTGAGTTGGATGGGGTGCCAATACCCTGGCCCCAAAGTATATCCTTGTCATTCCATCTGTGACTCTATGCTCTGTTGCATACTCTTAGTGCTTTGCATCGGTGTGGTTATGTCCAACAGGGTATAGTCTTGACCCCGCTTCTTCTTCCTGGCCCCGGTAGGCCTTGGGTCAGCGAGGGTAGCCGTATTTCTTAATGGGGCTGGCCGTACAGTCCTCTTTGTGCGTTAGCTGTTCTGAGTGGGATTATTGTCCTGAAGGCTCGGTGGGCCAGGATGCACATCATTCTCTCTTCCTCCCCTTTCATTTGTTCTCATGTGCTCTGGTCAGGCTTATCTCACTCCCCAAGCTTCAGCTTCAGTGCTGCCCTTCAAGGCAACTTCCTCTGGTAGAGAGGTGGCTGCCTCTATAGTTGGGGTTGTGGTTGTGTTCTCAGGTCCCTCTGTATCTATCTTTACATTGCTCCTTTTGCCACCAGGCAGTGTGGAATTTCTCTCTTAGTAATTCTCCTGCATTGATTTCAGCAGAGTCCCTATGATATGTGTTACTCAGTCTCCATCTTTCTGGAAGTCCTTGGTCATCCTTATTCATTGGCCAGATTTCACATGCATATGAAATGATTGAAAGTACGATGGCTTGGGCCACATGCATATTCATCTTAAAAGTGCTATCTTTGCTCTTTAACACATTAAAGTGTCTTGTGCAGCAGTTCTGCCCAAGCAACACATTGTTTGGTTTCTTAACTGTTGTTTCTGTGTGTTGATAGTGGATCCATTCAAAATAAAATCCATGGCAACATAATCTTTTCCCCTTTATCATGATATAGCTTATTAGTCCAGTTGTAAGTTTTCTTAAAATTGAGTTGTTGTGCATTCTGAAGGCTATAATCTTTGTGCTTCTTCCATTAGTGCTTCAAGTTCTCATGGCTTTCAACAAGAAAAGATGTGTTATTTGTACATTGCAGGTTTTTTTTTTGGTTTGTTTGTAGAGATAATTCTACTGGGGGCTTTTGCGGCTCATATAGCAAACCATACATTAATTGTATCAAGCCTATTTGTATATATGTTGTCATCATTGTTTTCTAAACATTTACTTACTTTTGAACCCTTGGCATCAACTCCTTTTTTTTGATATTGCAGTTTTTAATGAGTTTTTTCCCAACCCTGATGCCACATTCTTCTTCATATAATTAATTTTCTTGGATTATTTGCTAAGCATTTAGATTGAATTAATCTGGTGAAGGGATACCAAGCTTTTATTTCTAAATTAAGCTAGCAATCCTTAATTGTGTACATTTATTTCTGGTTTTAAATTATGATTCATTGAACTGTGTGTCTGTCATTGAACAGCTGTTTTGAATACTATGTCTTTACAGTATAATTTGTGATTACTAAGTGTTAGATCTCCTACTTTGTTTCCTTAAATAATACTTGGGTTATTATGAATCTGATCCTTTTCTATATAAATTTGGTGATTTTAAAATTTATTTCAATAAAGAAAATTGTTGAAATGTGGATTGGAATTGCATTACAGCTATAGATAGCTTTGTGTAAGGTTGACATTTTCACAATGATATGTCTTCTGATTCATGAGCATGGAATGTTTTTCCATTTGCATGTGTTTTCTAGTTGACTTTGAAAACTATGAATATCTTTTAAAAAATTAAGCAAGAACCCAAGTATGTTGTAATGGGCTCAGCATATCTTGAGTATGTTATAATGGAACTGCATGTATTGGACAACACATAATGGAAAACAGCATGCATTGAAATTAAAATTTTCTTTTAAAATATCTGTGTATCTGTATTAAAAATATTGTTGTTATACCAGCACATTTTAGCAACTAACTGAGTGGTGTAATATCAAGTGCTGCCAATTTTATTATTTAGAAGTTTGAAAATTTTGAACAGTGCTTGGCTAATATTTATAAATAAAATTATTAATAAGGCTATTTTATAATTCTATAAAAATGAACAGATGTATCAAATATTCATTATAATTTATAATATTCTATATAAATTTTCCTTGATGTCACTTAAAGTGAATTCTAAAATGCTAACTTATGACAAATAATGAACACGGCAAATTCTAACTTATATTACCATATTTTAACATAAATAAAAGCATTTTTTCATTCCTTTGAAAATAGATCATGTAGAAGAAGGTACAAATGGGGAAAAAAGTGACATACATGCATTATTTACATATGATAACTATTTTCCAGCTTGATATGCTATATTTCTGTAACTATTATGTGAGTTGACTTGAAAACAGTGCTTCCATTTTAGTCATCATTTAATCTTCCACAGCTCTGAAAATGGTGCCATGAAAATCATAGGTGTTCTCTCTCTCTCTCTCTCTCTCTCTCTCTCTGTACACACATATATATAAATGTCTCTGACAATCAGAAGTTACTCTGACCAGGTCTGTTTAGAAAGTAGTAAAGATCTTAGTGCGATAGATAATGCCAGTTTACTTATTCTCGGTCATACAGGGCCTAATTGTTCAGCATCTAACTGTAAAGGTGGCATTTCGAGTCTATCAGCCACCCCATGGGAAAAAAATGAGGAATTCTGCTTCCATAAAAATTACGCATTGGTGGCTGAGCCTGAGTGCTCTAGTAGTTGTGTGCGGGACTGCGGCCCACTGGGTTGGCGGTTCAAATCCAGCAGCAGCTCTTCAGGAGCAAGGCTGGGCCTTCTACTCCCACCAGAGGGCAGTGATGCCAAAAAAAATTTACACATTGAAAAGCCAATGTAGGCAAATCTCTATCCTAGATGATCTCTGTTAATGAGAATTGACTCAAGAGTAACAGGTTTTATTTACTTTGGTTTACTAGGCTGAATGCATTATGCTAGATTTTATGAAATAATGAACTGGATTAGACTTTTCATTTGTCTCTAGAATGCTTAGGTTGGAAATACAATATTCAATATTATAGAGAGTTATAATATATTCTTTCTTTTCTTTTCTTTTTGTTTTTTTTTGGCATCACTGCCCTCTGGTGGTGGGAGTAAGAGGCCCCACCTTTGCTCCTGTGGAGCTGGAATTGAACCTCCATCCCAGTGGGTCGCATTCCCGTGCACAACGACTACGCCACTGGAGCTCAGCCCAATATATTCTTTCTTGACATGCTATTTTTATAATTTATTTTTCATGATTGAGAAATAATTCATGGGTGCCTTTCTTCTTAAGAATAGAGAAAGTATATGCATATACATATATATATGTGTGTGTGTGTGTCTTTAATCATTTTCTTGGGCTCTCTTACAGCTCTTTTCACAATCCATATGCACATCCATTGTGTCAACCACATTGGTGCATATGTTGCCATCAACATTTTCAAAAACATTTTCTTTCTACTTGGGCCCTTGGTATCAGCTCATCCCTCCCCCCACCCCATCCCCCCTGCTTCATGAACCCCTGATAATTTATAGTTTCTTTTTTTCATGCCTTACACCAGCCCTTGTCTCCCTTCACCTACTCAATTATATGTTGATCATTGTAATTGGTTCCTCCTCTCCCCTCCACTTTCCCCTCCCCCTCCTGCTATTGCTTCTCTCATTATTGGTCTTGACAGGTTTAACTGTCCTGGATTCCTTGTGTTGCAAGCTCTTATCTGTACATGCTATGTTCTATCCAGATTTGTAAGGTAGAATTGGGGTCATGTTAGTGGGGATGAGGAAGCATTAAAGAACTAGAGGAAAGTTGTATGTTTCATCTATGCTATACTGCACCCTGTCTGGCTGGTCTCTTCCTCGTGACCCTTTTGTAAAGGGATTCTGATTGTCTACAGGGGTGCTTTGGGTCTCCACTCCATACTCCCCCTTATTCACATTGATATAATTTTTGTTCTGGGTCTTTGATGCCTCATACCCAATGTCATTTACACGACATAATCATGCTTCTTCCTTGTGGGCTTTGTTGCTTCTCAGCTAGATGGCCACTTATTTATCTTCAAGCCTTTAAGACCTCAGATGCTATCTCTTTTGTTAGCTGGGCACCATCAGCTTTCTCACAGTTTTCTTATCATATTTGTTTATGTACCCATTTTGTCTTCAGCAATTGTGTTGGGAAGGTGAGCATCACAGAATGCAAGGTTATTAGAACAAAGTGTTTTTGCATGCACTGAGGGAGTACTTGAGCAGAGGCCCAATGTCTATCTGTTATCTTAATACTTAACATATAAATTAAGTATAAACATCTAGTTTCCTATCATTATATATAAATATATTTACATATGCACATGTAATTAGATCTCTATAAGTATACTTTGTGGGAGAAAGTATTTTTGTGAAAAGACAATATTATGGACATCAATTTTAATAATTAATCATAATTCATAAATTGTGATCTTAAGATTTTCATGATTTCTTTAAAATATTTTTTTACTGACCCATGATTTCTATAAGCTTAAAAGTATCTGAGTTTCCCAACTATCATGACCCTAATTCTACCTTACAAATTCAGCTGGACTGGAAGAGGTACACTGGTACAGATGGAAACTGGAATTCCAGGGAATCCAGGACAGATGAACTTCTCAGAACCAGTAATGAGAGTGGAGTTACTGGGTGGGTGGAGGGAAGGTGTGGTAGAGAGGGGGAGCTAATCACAAGGATCTACACATAATGTCCTATCTGGAGGACGGTCATTGAAGGACTGGGTGAGGTAAGATATGACAAAGTAATAATAATTTATAAAGCAATGAGGGGTGAGTGGGGAAGGGGAGGGATGAGAAGCTGACATCAGGGGCTCAGGTGGAAAAGCAGAGATTTGGAGAATGATGACAGCATCAGGCAGGCAAAGGGGCTTGGCACATTATATGTGTGTATGTATTGTGATGGGTTATATATGAGCCCTCAATAAAATGATAAAAAAAAGTGTCCGAGTTTCTTTAACAGTCATGTCATAATTCTGAAAATCAAGGAAAAAATCTCCCAACTGTAATAGTTACTGACATACAGTGAGATGAAAATTTTGGTTTTATCCTCTTCTGAGTTAATATAAGTCATATGAACTATTTAGAAATAGTTGACCAGCCATATACAATCACCACAGACTTAGCTAAGACATACTAAAGAATTTTTAGTCTTCTAGTTATATTAACGAGTGTGACCATTCAACTAATGTTAAAATCACTTATTTTTTTCTCAGAAACCAGATATTTCTTGCGATGAAAAGATATTGAGATTCATCTAATTGAAAGGACAAATGACCAAACTGGAAAGCATACATAAAAGAATGTGAGACAACTGAATGCTGTTATTAGTGATTTTTCTCTAACGTGTAGTGATTTTCAATGGGAAATAAAGTGTCTCTAACCCAAAGGTAGATCTGTGCCTGATGAAGCGCTCCAGCCTCAAGCAACCCACTCAAGTCTGGTGACAAAGTAAAGGGAAAGGATGAATTGGACTGCGGAATATCCATTTCCATTAGGGACATTATTTCTGCAACTC
Organism: Nesogale talazaci; assembly: GCA_004026705.1. NCBI lineage: Eukaryota > Metazoa > Chordata > Mammalia > Afrosoricida > Tenrecidae > Nesogale > Nesogale talazaci. The sequence goes on from PVJH01013899.1 coordinate 7,351, forward strand.
CCTTTCTTTTCAGTTAAATTGTAGACGTTTGCTTCCCAAATGTAGACTTGATAGCAAATATTTATTTGTTCGGTGAATTTCAAATTTTAATGGACAATTTATGCATAGAAAACTAACCAATATGATAAATCACTGGTATCAGTTTTCTAGGTATATTTAAAAAAAAGGATACTTGTTTTCTACATTTTTAGTAAATGGAATTTTTTTCTTTGATAGTGCTACTAGTATAAGTCTTGGACATGCAAAGCTATTATTTAATCAGACATATTACCATTAATATTTCTATAAAGAACTCTATGATTAAGGTACTTTCCTTTTACTAAACTTAAGCATGAGCACCATTCATTTAAGTATAATTCTGGATGCAAGTGTATTGAATATCTGAAAATTAAGTGTGTGTATGTGTGTGTGTATAGCTAACACCAGAGAAAGAGAGAAGCATGCTTAATGTAGATTTTCAAGGACTTATGGTTTTGATTCATATCATCATGGTGGATAAAAATGCTAGCAACAGGAATTAATCATAGGATTCTTTCCATCTTGTTTCATCATTTTTGTAGGGGGTTGCAATGGACTTTATTTGAGAATGTATATAACATTTTTTATTTCCTTGGCTAATAGCAGAACAGAAAGTTGACTTTTTTTTTGCATTGTGCACATCTAATTATAGATATAATACATAAACCCAAACTCATTGTCATCAAGTAGATTCTAACTGACAACAAACGAATAGAACAGATGGGAACTGCTCCGTTCTTTTCTGTGAATATTTACAACAGCAGAAGTCTCATATTTCTCCTGCCAGAATGACTGATGGATTTGAACCACCCTACTACGCCTCAAAGTATGGCGGAGCCCTGGAATTTCTGATTCTACTTTTCTTTACTTATAAGCAAACTTAACTTATATCTCATAAAGGTGCTATAGAATTAGTGATACATAAAGAAGAGGTTGAAGCTGTAACAGATTTTGTCTTGCTTCAATCCAATGAGGATGAAAGTGGCAGTCAAGAGACCAAAAGAAAAGTTGTATTGGGTGAGTCTGTTGCACAAGATCTCTTCAGGGTATTGGAAGCAAGGATGACTTGGATGACCAAGGTAGGCCTGATCCAAGTCTTGGTATTTCTAATCACCTCATATGTGTGTGAAAGTTGAATAAGGAAGACCAAAGAATAATTGATGGTTTGAATTGTGGTGCTGGAGAAAATTACTGAAAGCACCATGGACTGCTAAAAGTACAAATAAATCTGTCCTGGAAGAAGTGTAGCCAAAGTGTTCCTTAGAGACAAGAATAGCAAAATTAGATCTCCGCTACTTTGGATATGTTGTCAGGAGAGACTAGGCCCCAGAGAAGGACATCTTGTTTGGTAAAGTAGAGGAGTAGTGAAAGAAAGGAAAGCCCGCAGTGACTCAAACAATGGACGCAAACATTGTAAGAGTTGGGTAAGCCTAGGCAGTGTTTTGCTCTGTTGTGCATAGGGTCACTATAAGTCAAAACTGATTTGATGGTACCTAACATCATATTGGATAAGTGGACAATGTTATCTATGAAGCATTTTACAAATTTATTTGAAGAAATCGAGTAAATGACAATGTTTAAATTGCTATTGATTCAAACTCAAGGTTGATCCTGACTGTAACATCATCATTAAGGTGACCCACTCATCCCAATTTGCCCAAGACTAAAGTGACCAGATTTTAACATTGGTAAAGTGAGACACCATTGACCAAGGTGGAGATGGGGAGTGGGGTAGAGGGGGTATATTCCTTTCCTGTTCTCCCCCTGTTCCCTAGTTTTTCATGCATTCTTTCCCAAAATGGGGACTTTTTAAAAACGCCGTGGGATGCAGGAAGAATTGTTTGAAATCAGGACTGTCCCGCTAAAAGCAGGATGTCTGGTCACTTCAAACTTTCCAAACAAAAAACCAAACCCATGGACGTCAAGTCAGTTGTGAATTCCGACAACCCTGTGGAAGAGCATGTCGATCTCCCAGCAGTAGAAAGCCTCAGCTCTCTCCTGTCCGGAGGGATTTAGATACTGATTTTAGGATTAGTTGAGTAAAATTCACAACCTAACACATAAGCTGCGACAGCAGGTAGGTGTTTATCCCAGACATCACCAAATAAATAGTAAAGAGACAAGAGAGATCGAAAGAGTTATATCGTTTTAAATAATTAAAAATTCCAAAAGTCAATACTTAAATGTGTGATATAATGTAGAAAAGAATTTCTCATCATGACCAGTGTCTAGATTATAATCACTAAATTACACATTTAGAATGTGAAGTGCTTAATTTCAACTGAAATCGGAGAAGGGAGAAGAACATTTTTACGAACTCAATAGTTTAGGTGATGGCATGCAGTGACATTGCAATTAAGTTATTTTGTTTTACCCACTTTCATTCTTATAATAATGATTGGCTCAGTTTCTATTCAATTCCAGTGTTTTGCCAATTGTGGTATAATATTTTTGTTGAAAAATTCAATAAACTAATTTTTTATTTGGTTTTGATTTACATTTTAACTATTTGAAATCTTTAATTATTTTATATATAATCTTTACTATGTTCATAATAAAAATTAATTACCACAGCATTTTACTTTGACTTTATAAAAGTATACTTATATTTCAGGTGATAAATAAAAATAAAACAAAACTTCACTGTCTTGAAGTTGATTTTGACTCATACACACCCATTTGTAGCTCGATAGGACTGACTAAATAAGAGATCAAAAGAAAAGAATTTTGTTTTTGGCAATATAGTGAGCTACCTAACTTGAAAAGACCTAGGCTACGCAAAAGAAAAACATATAACAGCAGCAAAAAATAGCAATGATAGTTAAAATATAGTATCATTTGAAATGCATAGCTATACTCAGAAAGATATGAGAGAGATTCAGGATGAAATGAAGAGAGAAGAAAAAATCAGGGTGTCTGTATCTTGCAGACTGGGTCCTGAGATCTTCATAAAGACAGAAGATAAATCTGGAACCTCAAAGGACCAATTCTTTAGTCAAAAAGTGACTAGAGAAATTTACCCATTAGCGGAGCACAATGACACAAAAGCTATTTTTGTCTCAGGTTTGTTCTTGAGGGGAAATCAGTCAACGCTGACTTGACAGCACTCAATAACAACAAGAAATATTAGTAACCAGGGACTTGTACTTTGTCCACTCCAAATCTATGCTATTCTGAAGTCTCCACACTTCCAAGGCAAGATAATAAATTTAAAAATTAGTCCCAGGCCTACAATAATAACCAGGGACATTTTGTAGAAACAAATGCAAAAACAAAACACTAGACCACTTAGAATTTCTGTATATAAAACTGATTAATTAACTCACAGTACATAATTATTAAATACAATGAACCCATTTATAAGGGTTTGACCAAGGGTAATGTTCTGGAAAGGAATTACTGAGACACAAATGAAGGCTGAGCATGATAGTGGGACTAGAGGAAAGTATAAAGGAAATAGAGGAAAAAACTCAGAGGCAAATAGCATTTATAGACGTCTGAATAAAGGCATGTACATATATAAATACTTATATATAAGGATGGGGAAATAGATCTATGTACATATATTTACAGGTTTAGTATTAAAGTAGCGGATGGACATTGGGTCTCCCCTCAAGTACTCCTTTAATGCAAGAAAACTTCGTTCTATTAAACTAGCATTCCATGATGCTCACCTTCTCAATAAGATCGCTGAAGACAAATGGTTCGTAAGCAAATGTGGTGAAGAAAACTGATGGTGCCTGGCTATAAAAGATATAGCTTCTGGGGTCTTAAAGACTTGAAGGTTAATAAGTGGTTATCTAGCTCAGTAGCAACAAAGTTCATATGGAAGAAGCACACCAGCCTGTGTGATCATGAAGTATTGAAGGAATCAGATATCAGGCATGAAGGAACAAAATATCTTCTCATTGTGAATAAGAGGGAGTGTAGATTGAGGACCCAAAGCCCATCTGAAGGCAACTGGACATTCTCTTACAGAAAGGTCGTGGAGAGGAGACAAGTTAGTCAGTGTGCAGTATACCAAGTATACCAACTTACAACATTCCTCTAGTTCTTAAATGATCCTCCCCCCCACTATCATGATCCCAATTCCACCCTAAAAATCAGGCTAGACCAGAGGAAGTACACTGGTACAGAGAGGAATTGGAAGCACAGGGAATCCAGGGCAGACTATCCCTTTAGGAACAGTGGTGAGAGTGGCAATACTGGGAGGGTGGAGGAAAGATGAGGTAGAAAGGGGGAACCAATTACAAGGATCTACATATAAACTCTTTTCTGGGGGACAGACAACAGAAAAGTGGGTGAAAGGAGATGTAATCGTAAGATATGACAGTGTAAGATATGACAAAATAATAATTTATAACATATCAAGGGTTCATGAGGGAGTGGGGAGTGGGAATGGAGGGGAAAATGAGGAGCTAATACTAAGGGCTCAAGTAGAAAGCAAAGGCTTTGAGAATGATGATGGCAACAAATGTACAAATGTGCTTGACATAGTGGATGTTTATATGGATTGTGATAAGAGTTGGATAAGCCCCAATTTCAAAAATGGACAGTATCAGAGAAAACAAGCAGAAAAATCTTCAGATAATAGAATGATTTGATAGGGCTCTCAAGCAAGTGTGCTTCAATGGGTTAAAAAGATAGGAGGAGAAATAAAAAATATGGAAAAAGAATATCCTGAAAAAATATATATCAGATATAAAGGGCAACATGATCTTCCCACCACTTGCTCATCAAATGTGTCTTAATGTAATGGTTTTCTTATAATTGTGATTTTGAAAGGTCTGTCATTAGTATTTCAAAAAGCAGTAGGATCACCCAAGGTTACCACTAATCAGGTTTCAGTGGAATTTTCAGACCTAGAACAGACTAGGAGGAAGGAATAGACTGTCCACTTCGGAAAGATGAACCACTGAAAACACTAGTGGAACATTGTCAGATATAGTACTGACAGATGAGCTCCTTGAGTTGCAAGGCACTCATAGTAAAACTGAGTAAGAGCTGACTTCTCAAAGAAGAATGTACCATAATGATGTGGATGGCATGAAGCCTTCCTTTGTTGTCAGAACATGACTCAAAATAAAAAGATAGTGCTGTAAATATCCATTAACAACCAGAGGGTAGTATGTATGAAGAATGAATTTAGGAATGGAAATCATAAAAAATGGAATAAAACATAAAAATCTATACCCTAGGCATTAATTAACTTAAATAGCTGGTTTCCAATGCCAGGATTGGCAAATTCAAAGGGAATGGTGCCATGTTCATTACACACAAAAATAATATTTTAAGCTCTATCTTGACATACAATACTGTCTGTGACAGTATAATATCTGTGTGCTGGTACACGAAAGTCCAGCCAATACAACTATTATTTAAATCTAATACTAGCAATGAGATCTACTGATGAAGAAATGGAATAATTTTTAAATTGATCAAATATGCAGTCAATATGTATTGTTAATTACTGGCTACTGTAATGCAAAAGTTGGAAACATAAAAGATGAAACCATAACTGGAAAACATGGCATTAGTGATGGAAAGGAATCTGGAAACCACATGACAGAATTTTGCAAGACCAATGACATCTTCATTGCAAATTCCCTTTTCAACAACATAAATGTCAACCATACAACTCACCTCCAGATAGAATACACAAAAATCAAACTGGCTACATTTGTGGAAAGAGATCATGGAGATGCTTAAGATCAGCAGGAAAAATAAGGCCAGGGGCTGACTTTCAAACAGACCACCAATTGCTCTAATGTAAATTCAGGTTGAAGCTGAGGAAAATTCAAGCAAGTCCATGAGAGCCAAAATATGACCGTCCGTATATCTCACCTAGCTTTCCAGAATAGTCTAAGAACAAATTTGTTATATTAAACTGCCACAACCTGCAAAGCAACAAAGAGAGAATCTGAAAGTGGGAGTGGGGATGCAAGAAAGAGAAACAAAGACAGGATGCGATTTGAAATTCTGATTAGAGATCAACACCAAACACCTTTATTGCAAGGTTTATATTCAGTCTGCATGAGGAACTTGGCAGGAAAAACAATCCTTTATACCTTGTTCTATTAGCTGATTTGTTTGCTTGGTTTGTAGACAATATCTATTGTGAAGAGTAACACAAAGTCTTGGATCTTGCCCAAATCCCTGACTTCTGGGCAAAACCAAAAATGACTGTTATCCTGGCAGCTGGTCCTCAACATTGAACACTAATAATAGAATATATCAAGAGGATCATGACTGAAGAAAGCAAAAGGTCATTTAAAAGACATGAAAGAAATGACCACAGTAGATATTAGAAGAAACTTGGGAATGTGCTCTTAAATGTAAAGTGACTAAAACAAATGTAAGGAATGATGAAGGAAAAGAACTGAACATAAATTTCAAAAGGTACTTCAAGAAGACAAAGTAAAGCATTACAATGACATGTGCAAACACCTGAAGGTGGAAAGTCAAAAAGGAAGAAAAAATTAGAATTTTTCAAGTCCAAAAACTAAAGAAGAAAAAGTTAAGTGTTGAGTTGCAATATTAAAGTATTCTATGGGGAAAATATTGAGCAATGCAAGAAGTATCAAAAGAAGATATACAGAGACACTGGATACACAGTGACACTGTACTCAAAAAATGACTTGACATTTTACCATTTTAAGAAGTTGCATAAAATTCAAAAGCTGCTGATACTGAAGAAATAAGTCCAGGCTGCAGTGAAGGCATTAGCAAAAATCGAAACTCTATAAATCGATAAAACACCAATTGAAAATTTCAACAAGTTGGTGAAACACTGGAAATCTCTGCCAAGAAATTTAGACAATGGCTCCCTGGATAACCAACTGGAATGGATCCATATTTATGCTCATTTCCAAGGAAGGTGATACAACAGAGTGCAGAAATAATTGAACAATGTCATCAATATTGCATATGAGTTAAATTTTGCTAAAGATAACTTTTATAAAGGCTCCAGTAGTACATCAACAGTGAATTTCCAGAAATTCAAACTCAATTCAGAATAAACTGTTGCATGTAGGCTACTGTTGCTGACACTAGATGGGTCTTGGTTGAAAGCAGCAAAGACCAGTTTGTCTTGTTTTACAACTATGCAAATGCATTTAATTGTGAAGATCAGAACAAACTATGAATAGCTGTGAGAAGTATGAGTATTCAAGACAATTTATTGTGCTCATGAGGAACCAGAGTCTCACAGAACCAGGGACTCTGTATTGGTTTATAATCAGAAAAGGCAGGCATCCAGGTTATATGCTTTCAGCATACTTACTCAATCTGTATACTAAGCAAGTAAGCTTATTTGCAGACTAAATGAAGAATAAGGAGCATCAGGATCAGAGAAAGGCTTTTAACAACCAGCAATATGTATATCATACAATCTTGCTTTCCAAAAGCAAGGTGACCTTGAAGCAATCACTGATGAACATCTAGGACTGCAGCCTTCAATATGAATTACAACACAATGTAAAGAAAACAAAAGTTCTCACATCCGGACCCAGAGACAACATTGTTATACAAAGAGAAATTGTCAAAATTGTCAAAGATTTCTCCTTGTTTGAATCACAAATCTATACTCTTGTGAGCAGCAATCAAGAAACCAAATGATATATTGTATTGGATAAATGTGCTGCACAAGATCCCTTTAAAATGTTGAAGAGTAAGGATTTCATTTTGAAGATTAAGCTGCATTTGACCCAAGTCACGGTAACTTTATACACCACATAGATATATGAAAGCTGGACAATGAATTAGAAAGATAGCAGAAAAATGGATACATATGAATCAGGCTGTTGGCAAAGAGTTTCCAAAGTGCCATGGACTGCCAGTAGAATAAACAGATCTTTCTTAGGACAATTACAACCACTATGCTCCTTAGAAGCTTGGATAACAGGACTTTAAACATGTTTTAGCAGGAAACATCAGTCCCCGGAGAGGGACATCATGCTTTGCAAAAGAGAGTTGGAGCCTCTGAAAGAAGGATTAGGATAATGGTTGCAACAATGGGCTCAAACCTAATAATTGTGCATGTGATGCAGGATCTATGAGTGTTTTGTTCTATTGTATATAGGGTTTGCAATGAATGGATAGAACTTAACAAGAACAACAGCATATAATCTAGATATAAGCAATATGCATATTCACATTTCAAAAACAAAAACCTTCAATAGAACTTTATAATATAAATAATAAATAATAAAATAAATGGGAGATTTGAATGGAACTTAGTGAGAATGTAGCAGAAAGCAAGACAAAATTTGAAAATAGGAAAAAGAAAACAGCATATAAAATAAATGAATAGAAAAGTCTTGATATGCAAACTGAACCTCAGAACAACTGAAACAAGATCTCTGAAAATGAGATCTGGGCACCAGCATTTTGTAATTTCTCAAGTGGATTCTGATGTGCAACCAGGTCCAAGGACTAGTAAGACACAGCAGTAAAAATTAACAGAAATGCTCAACATATATCTACTAGAAGTTCATAAAAGAATTTCTGACAGTTCATATTCAGTGAAATAATGGCTAAACTTTGTTAGGAATTGATGGATATCTTTCAGATTCATGATGAACAGTAGTATTTAAAAATGTGTACTTGGTTGCTAAATATTTTGCACAAGATCCACACCCCCAATTATACTGTATACTAGTGACCACAGATAAATTTATATCCCTTTTATTAACCGAGACACAATGACCTTTTGTTTAGTTACCAACAACGTAAACCAAACTCTTTGCCCATTGAACTTATCACTAAATCAACTAACAGTAATGTCGTTAGTTTCTCATCTCTCATGTACATATAAAATTGTTTTCTATGACACAGACTATTGGGGAGGACTCAGGAAGGAAAGAGAGTGTGGGAAGGAGATTGGTGATCTGCTCTTATTTAAGACCCTGAAGATTGACTAGGATCTGGGACTGCAGTTCTGGTCATCAGGAACGTTCTCCAGATGGAGTCCTGACCAGTGTCATAAATGACTTCTCTCTGGTGTCCTTCATAACCTCTTACCTCATCTCATATCACCTGTTACTGCATCCTTTATCATCTCTGTCCTCAATGTACCTTCTTGCTCAGATTCTTCAACTTGATTTCTCAGTTGGAGTTTCTGTCTGCTTTTTGTACTGGCTGTACTCACTTGGTTTTTGAGTCACTCCTTGATCTTTGATTCACCTCAGAACACGTAACTTCCAGGTGTTTGACAAGGCAGCAATTTAAAATTATTAACAATAAATGTCAAAATAAACAGAAGCAGTATTACCTCCTTGTTATCTAGAATATAGTTGCAAAGTCCCAGTTTTTGTGACTACCTTGATCCATGGCACAGATGGTCTAAAGTGGCACAATTTTATTACTCCAGCTATGGAGGAAACATTACTGAGGAACAAGAACCCAATTCAACTGTGGTTTCCCTTCCTGTTTATTGAAATCTTCCTCAGAAAAGGAGCTGTCACTCCAGGAGAAGGCCATTAATGCTTACCCAAGTGAGAAGAGTCTATATAATGGCAAGGAAATAAATATACAACACCAGATGTTTGCTAATTATTTGCAAATGAAATGGACTAGACTGGGTTTTAAACAAAGATAATCTGGAAGGGTAAAGTGCAGCAGATTCTTGATTTTTATAAGGAAGGGGTAATAAAAACATCCACTGTCAGTTTTATCACTGTCTCTATATCTACACTAGCAACAAGCTCTTAGTGGATTTAAAGTCCCTATGGTGATGCATTGATTGGTTTTAGAATTCTCCAAGCCTTATTTCCCATTCTCCCACCAGTTCTTCCTGTCTGTGAGCAATGAACACTGGCTGCTTGGTGTGGCTTTAGTGTGAAATGGGGTAGGACTTTCCACCTCAAGACTGACAATCAAAGCAGAGCAGGCTGTCAGTAATCTAAGACATCATTTGCCCCCTAGGCCCTCTTTGAAATCTTTGGAAAAGCAGCTCGGCATTTTGACAGGACATGCTTCAACTCCTCCTGGGATATCAGTTAATTCTTAAAAAAAAAAAAAAGCATAGACCCTTTTCTGTATGGGGAGATAGTCAATGAAAGCAAAAGCAAAATGAAAGCTGCAATTCAAAAGAAATGGACCACACAGAGGAATCAGGGTTGCTCTCCACATAAAACAGATGGACTGGAAGAAACACATTTGCAAAACATTTTATTTATGTTCTCCCTCAAATTCCAAAGGCTCCCTTGTCTCTAAAACTAAAATAAACAATCCTAAAGAAGGAGCAATCTGTTCCCAAGCAGAATTGTATGGTGGTGAAAATATGTTTTCAAGTTAAAAACCATGATGCAATCAATAATGTACAATGGAGGCTCCTAAATATTGCATTTCCAAGGTGTTAAGGCAAAGGCAATAATGTTTTATCCTGGCCTCAAGCATAACTTGGTGTGAAATATAATTTGAGAGAGATCATCTTTTTTCCTTCAAGAACCTGTTGACATTGTCCCCCAAAATTAATATCCTTGATATATAAAGCATGCATGGACAATAATACAGAGAATAATAAAATAAAATAGATGGAATACCCAAGAAATATTTTATGCATGGTAAATCCCCTGAAAGTAGAGACTGGAGCAAGACCTTTTGTGCAGGTAGTTTATCTGGTGTGTCTGTGTATGGTGGTGGTGGGTGGGTGGGGAGATGGTGAATCTAAGGAGTGAGAAAGAGCAAAAATTGAAACAGGACAGAAGGAAAAACAGATAAAGTAGTGTGTAATTCAGTTACCAGTGTAATACAGGTGAGCACCTGTAGATGGTGAACACGTTTGCTGCTAACCTTTTGATTGGGAATTCTAAATCACCTAGAGTTACCTCAAAAGCAATTTACTTCCCAAAACCCAATAATTGAAGACTATATGGGACAATACTCTAACGAACAGGGGGTTTCCATGAGTTAGAACAGAAATAGCAGAAGAGAGAAAGACAGACCACCAGAGGCCTACATTTTACTCTGATTGGAAGAATTCTATTGGAATCACCCACCAAAATGCTTTATTGGAGGGAAACTCCTTTGTACTCCTTTAGAAGATATTGTTTCAGGGTCACTAACTCCCCAGCACATTTGAACTGGGGACATCTGCTTGCCAACTGGAATTCCACTATGTCTTACTATGTAGAGTATGAAAAGACCAGGGCCAGAAGTGCAGCTTGCAAGTGAATGACATTCTATTAGTGTCAAGTTTGTCACTTGCATGAAATTGCTACAGCTGGACTCACAGTTAAGGTTTGGCTGATGCTTAATAAAATTAAAAGGAAGCCCAGAAAAGCCAAAATATGAGGCTGAATATATCCTGAATTTTGCAGAGCTTAAAAACATATTTGATGCATTAAGCATTAATGACAGAGGACCCGAGGTGGGATTCAACCCATTTGCACTGGTTTGGCCAAACTAATACCAACTTTCTAATTGAGTTCAGTTGTTAAACTGACAGTTGTTCTCTGGATTCTCTCTATGGTGGGCAACTGTCCAATGTGGAAATCACAATCTGACATTTCTTACTCTTTTTTAACATGCATCTGCCAACAGTGTATTTTAAGCACCTGTCAAAATGCTCTATAGGTAAAAAATTAGAACTATGCTTATGATATTTATTTATTCATGTTATACAACTAATATTTTTGATGAAATTATACATTTTTATTCAATGCATACACATATTAAGATAATGTGTATATCTAAAACAACACATTTTTGTATTTGTTACCTCAGTAAACAAACAAATTTGAAGAGAAAAGTGCCAAACAATCAGAGAGTGACATGGTATTATTCATATCAGCTTTGAACTATACCCTAAATTCCCATGAGATATTAAGGGTGAATTATGAGAGCTTCCCCCAAAAAGAGTGAATTATGCAACTCCTGAAAGTGTTCAAAGATCTAAAAATATTGTCAGAACAGTAATGTTAAACTCAGGAAATGTGAGCTTGCAGTTAGGTATCCTTTCACTATACTTATCCACTGTGAGAAACTGGATAATATTAAGAAGGTAGGACCAGAAGAAAGCTCATCAACAACCTGCCATATGCAGATAGCACAATCTTGCTTGAAGAATAGGAATTGCACATAAAGAACTTGCTGACAAAGATAAAGATCCTCATTCTCCAGTGTGAATTACAACTCAATGTAAAGCAAACAAGAAACCTCACAATTGTTCCCATAGACAATATCATGATAAATAGAGAAAATATGGAAGCTTTCAAGGGTTTCATTTCACTTGGATTCAGAGTCAGCACTCTTGGAAACAGCAGTGAAGAAATCAAAAGGCATACTGCATTGGACAGATCGTCCAAAGACCTTTACAAAGTATTGAGGAGAAAAGATGTCTCTTTGAGGACTAAAGTGTGCCTACCCCAAATGACGGTATTTTGAAACATTTCATATGCCTGGATAATGAATGATAAAGAAAGACTGGAGAGAATTTGATGTATTTGAATTATTATGTTGATAAATATTGGAAATTCCATGGACTCCTAAAGAACAGACAAATCTTTATTGGAAGTTGTACAGTTAGAAAGCTCCCTAGAAACATGGTTGGTGAGACTTTGTCTCTCATACTTTCAACATGATATCAGGAGACAGCGGTCCCCAGAAAAGGACACCATGCTTGGTAAGTTTGAGAGTTAATTAAAAGGAGGAAGACACCCCTTTACCTCCCACTGAGATGAATTGATATAGTAGCTGCAATAATGGCTTAAAAACTTATGCAATGTTTCATTCAGTTGGTGTTATGAGTTGGAACCAATTTCACAGCACTTAACAACAGCAACATATGAGGGGATAGTCCCACCAAAACAGAATTGTGCTAGGTGGAGCAGAACTTTCATAGTAAACATTTTTTTCTCTGCTAGGCAAGCATGGTGCAAATCACTCTGAAATAGTGCACACAGTGGCATCACCTGGGAATGTTCTCTTTGGTCACAGTAAACTTTTTTTGTAAAAGCAGTTTCATTTGAACCTCATTTTATGTGATGGCGGATTCAAGAAAACAGTGTGTAACTGTAAACTTTTATTTCCTGCTCAGGAAAAATGCCACAGAATTTCTTGTGTGTTGAATACAATGTATAAGGATAGCATTATGGGAAAAACTCAAGTGTATGAGTATTTTTAGGGGGACTTCATTGCCCACTGGTGGGAGTAGGAGGCCCAGCCTTGCTCCTGGAGAGCTGCTGCTAAATTTGAGCCGCCAGCCCAGTGGGCTGCAGTCCCGCACAAAACCACTAGGCCACCGGGGCTCAGCCCATGTATGAGTATTTTTCTCATTTCAAAAAAATGAAATGTCAATTAATGACAAACCTTGTTCTGGACATCGATTAAGTTCTCAAATGGACAAAAATGTCTACTGGTTGTGCATTTTGAGTTCATTCCACCAGATCAGACTGTTAATCAAGTTTTCTATTCAGAGCTTCTGAAAATATAGTGCAATAGTGTGTGACAAAGAAGGGCTGACTTGTTACAGATGGGGGCCTGATTTTTCCATCACAACAAAATACCTGCTCATGCAGCCATTTCTATGAGCCAGTTTTTGGCAAAAATAACCCCAGTCACGCCCCTCTTGCTCCATGCACCTTACTCACCTGACTTCACTCCTTGTGACTTCTTTTGGTTACCAAATGAAGAGGGGATGAAAGAACAGCAATTTGAAAATGTAGAAGAGGTGAAGGAAAAAAAAGCAAGGAGGTGCTATCAGTCATCCAAACAGATGAGTTTGAAAAATGTTTCTAAGAATAGAATCACAGATTTGACAAATGTATTAAGTGTAATGGAGAGTACTTTGAAGGGGATAAGGTTGTTTTGTAAAAGAATTTAAATATATAGCTCTGGGGGTGGGAAATCCATGTTTGGGCAGGTAACCCCTCATAGGTAGATGTGATCATGATAAAATAGGATGTGGGCAATTATTTATGATTAAATAAATTTCTCAGTCAGATTTCTCAGAAGTACAAGCTAATAAGTCACTTTGCAGTATTTAAAACTGCTCCTGAACCAAGATATACGATATTCTCCTGAGGAAAAAAAACTCTAGAAAGGATGGTTCTGAATTGAAAGAAGGTATCCCATTTTTATAGCACACTAGTCTCATTTTTATACTATTAATGATTGCCATAGTACTTTCCATAGGGGCCATGACTCCACTTCCATTATAATACACAGAAGAATGTATTAATCACTTAGTTTTCATAGAGATAACAGATATGAGTTTTTCATTTTTAAATGTTATTTTTGGTACAAGTGGAACTTTATGAAGAAACTTTCCCTCCCTTTTTAAAAATAAAATTAAAAACATTTTAAAGCTGCTTTTAAAATTGTTTAATAAATTATTTTTGGGGGGACTCTTAGAACTCTTATAACGATCCATCTATCAATTGTATCAAGCACATTTGTGCATATGTTTCTATCATCATTTGCATAAAATTTTCTTTCTACTTGAGCCCTTGGTTTCAGCTCCTCTTTTCCCCTCTCCCTCCACTGTCCTTCCACCCTTGTGGACTTTGATAATTTATAAATTGTTTTAACTTTCATATTTTGTACTGTCCACTGTCTCCCTTCACCTACACTTCTGTTGTTGGTCTTCCCCTCTCTTCCCCTATGAAGTAACTCTTGAAATCATATTTATGAGACATTGGAATTGTTTAGCTCCCTAATATCCATCAATTCATTAAGCATTTCCTGAGAACCTAACAGGTCTTGGTTGAACCAAGGGTATGTGAAAATTGGTAATCTGTGACCAAATAGTACTTGGGGCCATCGAGTCAGTGCTGACTCAGTGACCCCCTATGGGTTTATGGAAGTAGAAAGGCCACTCTTTTTTTCTGAGGAGAAGTTGGTGATTTCAAACTACTGACCACGTAGCTTGCAGACCAACTCATAACCATCACACCACCAGGATATAATTTTTAGGTTGAGTAGCAGAACGCTTAGGCAAATTTCTCCAGTGTAATGTACTCGGGTTATACACTCAAAATTTTCCTCTCAAGGGAGTTTTGCATTTTGTGAAAATAAAGTCTTTTAAATTCAGGACAAATCTTGCTTTCTTCAAGAATCCTAAGTTCTGGGATCATGCAAAAATAAATTTCCCTTTGTTTCTTTCACCCTTAGATTATATATTACCCAAATATTTCCCATCCTTTCTTCTGTTTGCTTTTGTAATCTTTAAAGGCAAAAGTTGTATCTTAACCATTTTTGTATTCTTCCAATTTGGCCAGCCCAGTCTTTTTATACAGTAAGCATCGACTGCTTGGTGAATTTGAACCAAATTCTAAAAATAAGAAAGTGTCCCACCACTGAGTGGATTCTGACTCATAGCAACTGAAATTGTAATCTTCATGGAGTGGAAAGCTATCTTTTCCTTTTGGAGTGGTCAGTGGTTTCCAAATGCTGATTTTGTGGTTAGTAGTTCAACCTGTAACCCACTATGTCACCAAGGCTCATATTAATTCTAATGGAGTTTCCAAATATGTATTTCCCTGTTTAAGAAAGACAACTGATATTGTATATTTCTAGTTAATATTACTTTTAAAATTATCTTAGTACATATGCACTGCTTCCATTAAAAAGGAAAATAAATATTTTGATATAATTTATTGCTATTTAAATTTAGAACAAGTATTATATACTTAATAGTTAAAGCTATTTTGCAAATATTAACATGAATAATACTTTTATCAATTATTTATTATTAATTATATTTAACAATTCAGGTAAGATTATAGTATAATTTCCAATAGACTCATATGCATCTGGAGTCTTAAAGGCTTGAAGATAAACAAGAGACCATCTAACTGAGAAGCAACAAAGTCCACATGAAAGAAGCACACTAGCCTGTATGATCATGAGGTGTCAATGGGATCAGATATCAGGCATCAAAGACCCAGAACAAAAAATCATGTCAGTGTGAATGAAGTGAAGGGCAGAGTAGAGACCCAAAGCCCATCTGTAGACAATTGGACATTCCCTTACCGAAGGGCCACAAGGAAGAGAGGAACCAGTTAGGATGCATTATAAACAGCAATGACGCATACAACATTGCTCTAGTTCTTTACTGCTTCCTCTCCCCTCCCCCCTCCAATTATCATGGTCCCAATTTTACCTTACAAATCTCGCTAGACCATAGCATGTACATGGGTACAGATGAGAGCTGGAAACATAAGGGAATCTAGGAGAGATAACCCACTGAGGACTAATAACAGGAGCAGCAATACTAGAAGGGTTAGGGTAAGTTGAAGGGGAAAAGAGAGAACTGATCAAAATGACCTACTCATAACCCCTTCCCAGGGGGACAGTCAACAGAAAAGTGGGTGAAGGGAAACATTGGTCAGTGTAAGACATGAAAAAATAATATTAGTTTACAAATTATCAAGGGTTCATGAAGGAGAGAGGGAAAAAATGAGGAGCTCATACCAAGGGTTCAAGTAGAAAGAAAATGTTTTGAAAATGTTTTGAAAATGATAATGACAACAAATGTACAAATGTGCTTGACACAGTGGATGGTCTGTGATAAGATCTGTATGAGTTCCCAATGAAATGAAAAATAAATATACTATATGGAAAATATTCTACATGGACTCATGTATGGGAAAGTAAGACAATAAAACAATAGAATTGATATATTCAAAAATAGAATTGCTGCATTGAAATAGAATTTTGGAGGATGTTGAATATGCTATGGACTTCCAGAAGAAAAAACAAATATATCTTAGAATATTCCTTAGAAGTAAAGATGGTAATAGACTGATGCATTTGTTTTGGACATATTATTAGGAAAGAACAGTCACTAGAAAAAAAGCATTATATTTTGTATAAAACCAAACTCCCATAAGAGGATAGGTTGGCATTGCCTCAAAGGGTTTCCTAAATTATGGCTCTTCCTTTTGTTTTGTTTTGTTTTTGTTGCATTTTATTTTATCTCCTCAAACTATTTCACTGGGAGCTAATACAAATATATCATTCCATTCTATAGCTCAATCATATCAAGCAGTACTGTACAGTTGCTACCACAACCAGTTTCAGAGCATTATCTTCCTTCTTGAACTCCTGGACCTCAGCTCCCCTTTACGCACCCCACTGTAATTCCAGGGAACCATTATTCTACTCGCTATCTCTATAGGCTCCTCAATACTGGATTTCATATACTGAAAAACAGAAAAATACGTAACAAAAATCCAATGACATAATATGTCTGAGATAAATCCCAATATGAAATGAACAGCAGCAACAACAAGACCACAGAGCATATTGGAAACCAGACAGGTTCAATGTGCATCAGAGGGGGAGGAGGGGAATCAACTGACAAGATCTAACTGTTGAAGTTTGAATTATCATTTTGATCTCCTATAGTCATTTTTCTAGTGCACTCTGTTTTGTAACCAGTTTCTTCCCATCCTTCTATTATGGATAGAGGGAAATCACTGGAAGATTATTTTCTGTAGCGATTTCACCAAAGTATCTTGGGCTTCCGATGTCATCCTTAGCTTTCTGCAAACCAGTCTCACTAATTAGGCTCTGATATTACTCCTCCCTTCAGCTTCAGATTATATGATTTACTATCCTGGGATCACTGATGTTGGTGTGCTCCTCTCATTTAGATGGCTGTTTGCTTGGAAATAAGCCTTTTAAGACTCCAGATGCTGGGTTCTTTTTATAGCTGGCACCATCTAATTTCTTCACCACACTCTGTTACAGCACTCATACATCCTGTGTTCCTTTCCTGAGGACCAAATATTTGGACCAAAATGGACCAAATATGAGGACCAAATTATTTGGGGGAAAAGGACCATAGCAGGGTCATAATGTAATCACTAATTCTTAAATTGCAGCTAAATTTAATGCAAGCCCCAAACCAATTCCTGGATCTATGTTTGTTTGTTTTATCTGTCTTTGACTCCCTTTAGAATCCTCCTTGTTAATTTATGGTAGAAGGTGCTATTGATCATCTCCCTGGAGCATAAAGACCTCCTGTTAATATAGTTATTAATTAGCTCCTGGTGAGATTGTAGCTCTTTATAGGAGTAGATAGACTTGTATTTTATTCCATGAAGTGGCTGATGGTTTCAAACTGCTGATCTTGTAGCTAGCAGTCCAGTGCTTAATCACTATGCCACTAGGGCTTCCTATATTTGTTATAGGGTCAACAAAAATAAGAGAAACATTACATCTGGTGAACTGACACAATAGTCAAAATAATGGTTCAAACCCTCCAACGATCATGAAAACAAGGAAGGATAAGGCATTTTCCCCAATTTGTTACACACATAGTTGCCATAACTGCCTGACTGCAGTAATTGACAATGAAGGACAATGAAGGAGTAGGCAAGATCATATGGAAAGACTTGAATAATGTAAAGAGTTTAACACTAGATGTAATATGCAAAAGGAGCTGCTGGTGGAGCCCTGGTGTCATAGTGGTTATGCACTGGGAGGCTAACCAAAAGGCCAGTAGTTCAAAACCAGCCCTTTCTCAGAAAAAAAGATTTGGTTATCTACTCCCATAAAGAAAATTCTTATGGAAAATTCTAGGATTATGCTCTTTCCCCACAACTTGATGCAATGAGTTTCTTTGGAAGGAGCTGCTGGAAGTTTTTCGTGACTAGGTGACTATATTTAACCACTTAATTTCATCTCCCCAAACGTCTTTGGCCTACTGCCCCCTTTACAGAAAAAAATAAAAAGGAAACCAATAATAATAAAAAAACCCAAACTCACTGTCCCCTTAACAATGGAAAATCTTTGTATCGCTGCCCATAATCTAGGATAAGTGTAGGTATCTGTTTTTGCAACCCACCTGAATGGTCCCAACAACCTCCAGGGCCTGATATCTCCAACTTTGGGAAACAAGGGTTTAAAGTGAAGTCTACTAAAAAAGTTAAACTAAACTCCCTGCCATCAAGGTTAATGTAACTCATTGTGATCCTATGGGACAAGGCAGAAAACTCTGTGAGTTTCTAAGACTATCACTCTTTATGGGAGTAGGAAGCAAAGTCATTATCCCACAGAGTGCCCAGCGATTTCTAACTTCTGACCAACTCAAGACCACTACACTAAAGGGAAGTTTAGGATAAGGCAATTTTGTGAATGAACCTTAATATTGTTGAAGAAATACAAATCAGTAATTCTTAGGATAGAAGGGTGAAAGCACATTATGGGAAAAATGCAACTTGTGAAATGGATGAAGGAAGACAATTCATAGTCAGGAAGTCTAGTGAGAAGCAGTTGTTTTTGTACTACCTGGAGGAGATAAGTAAAAAAATTAGGATGAAGGGAGAGAGAAAGGAAAGGAAGTGAGAATCACAGACAATTCAAGGCACTCCATCAGCCAAAATGTAAGTTTACCTCCAAAAGTCTTTTCACATGCTAGTGACTCATTCTGTTTGAGCTCTCTTTGGCCCACATTTTCCACTCATTCTCACTGATTACAGTAATGGAGCACTGATTTAGCACCCTCGCCATATGATGCGCTCTGGACAATGAGCATCAATGACAAAGACAGTTCTTTGAGAAATTCTTTGAGATTTTAGTTTTTCAAACTCTCATGAGATGTACATGAAAGGGTTGGTGATTAAGATAATTTACTATTATTGTTTTTCCCCTTGTCTTTGAATAGTGATAACACTGATGAGGAATATGTTATTCAGAGAATTACAGTGTGCAAGGCTTCTTCAGTATTTGGTAATAGTGTCCACACAATGGCTGAAAATTATTTTTGCCTTAGTTCCAGCCAAAAGTTCTTAATCTCTTGCCCAGAAGTTTGCAATATAAAAGAATATCTGATTAACGAGTCTTCCTTTCTAAAGAGAGAGAGACAATAGTGACAGATTTTCTAAGAGTGTTTTGCAAATGTCAGTTAATGCAAGATAGTTAATGTTCTAGAAATGTCTGGGCTAAAATTCATTTGAGGTAAAATTTGTGTCTATTTTATTTTTATTCATTTGTTGATTTTCAGAAAACAAAAGGATGTGGAAATATATGAAGAAAAGGAGACTATCTAAGGCCACAAGAAAAACCATTCAGCTGAATTCAATTTTGCATTTATGATTTGGGGGAAGACAAGCCATTAAAGTCCATTTGCTCTTCTAGTCTAATACATTGAGAAACAGTGTCTTTAGTTATTAAATTCAGAGTCAAAATGATTCTTATATAATCATTGTCCCACTTTTCACAGCCCACAGAAACATTCTTGAAGCTTAACGTTTTCTGGGATCATCTTTCTTTGAGCGAGAACTGGGACTGGGCCCCAGTGGCGTAAGTAGTTGAGTGCAGGACTGCGGTCCTTGGGCTTGGCAGTTCAAATCCAGCGGCAGTTCTCAGGAGCAGCACTGGGTAGTTCCCACGACTACCAGAGGGCAGTGATGCCCCCCCCCCCAAAAAAAAAAACAAATAAAAAACAACAAAAAAAGGGATAACTATTGTGCGGGCGAAGGTTCATTTTGTGGAGAAAGCTGTGGGATGTTCAGGTGCATCTGTGGTCAATGGAAAATTTTTTCTCTGGGATATCTGGGACTATTTAAATAGTCATTCTACCTATGGGCATGGTGTTTTGGATCTCTTACTTCCCATTTATGATGTACCAGAAAAATTCAGCAAGGAGCTGTCCCCAGGCCTCTTCTATCCATATTTATTGTCTTGTCACCTGCCTGCCTTCTTTATGCCCGAGAGTGCTGATAGAAAAGGAAGATGTTCTCAAAAGGCATCAGCTGAAAGCAGGAGAGTTACCTGGTTGTGAGATTGCTTAGACTTTAAAAGGGAGTTTGTCCCTATGTCACTTGTCCCATCTTCCCATTTTTAATCACCAACAATCAAAGCATCTTATAAGGGAAATTGGTGGCACTGTACATTTGACATTGGGCAGGTAACTGCACAGGAAACATAAGACTGTTTCTGTAAAGATTTCCCGTCTCAGAAACCCTGTATATTAGTAGTTCTCTACCTGTCAAACTCCTTTTAAGGTTGAACCACCCTTTCCCGGGTATCGCCAAAACCATCAGAAAACGCATAATTTTTTTACAATATATAATTATATATTGTTTTGTGATTAACCACTAGGCTTTACTTACTTTTAGTTATGTTCAATTTGTAACAATGAAAATACATCCTGCATATCAGGTATTTGCATTACAATTTATAATAGTAACAAAACGGCGGTTATGAAGTAGCAGTGACAATAATGTTCTGGTTGGGGGTCGAGGCATCAGGAAAGTCGAGAACCACTGCTGCATGTGGTCACTGTGAGTCAGAATTGATCTGATGGCAATGGGTTTGTGTTGATATGTGTTGGGCTTAACTAATAGCAGTGAGATTTTGGTGAGGACTTTATCTTATCAATTGTCTCCTGCCTTCTCTCCAGGCACTCCAATTTGTTGTTGCTAAAATGATGAAGAAAAAGAGGTAGCCATGTAGGGGGAAGGTTCAAATTCTTTGACTCACCTCTAAGTTCTTGGCTATTTACCTCAAACTCCCTCTGAAAGCTGATGCCTTTGTTAACACATTGAAGAGCCTTGATAATCACTTTTCATGTGCTAGGGTTCAAAGGAAAGCAGTTGGGGAGAGGTCCATGGTGGCCATTTAAATCAAAATGGACATTCTCCACACAGATGTGGTTCATGAAGGGACAAATTATGAATAGTGGTGGAAGTGCTGGAGATACAGAGTTGGCACAGGGTTTAATTAAATGACTAAAAAGGTAAACATGTCTTTTGATGTTTGATGAGCTTTGATTACACTTTGGTCTAGGTACAAGAAAATCAGTGAGCCTTAGACTTAAATTCTATTACATTAGAAAAATGTTCACACCATGGAGGATTTTGATCAGAGAATGAATGCATACTTTTTCACAGAATACCAGACCTAATTGCACCTATAAGATGGAAGAGAGGCTTGTTTGCAGAGAACATCATAAAATTCATTCACTACTAATAGCATGCAAAGAAAACTCTTTTTAGCACAGAGAATTTTTGCACACAAAGAGGCCTGAGGGAAGAGATGGCAATGGAAGCATCCATCAAGTAAGGAAAGGAAAGGGTGTTTAGAAAATCGCTCTTCTGACTTCATCCATCATACTATCAGAGACTGCTGTGTTAATCCATTTACCACTACTGTGTGTGAGCCCAAAGACAAAATGCACAAGAATTCCTTGGGGAGGGCTTTCATGAATATGTCTTTAGAGGCCAATGTTGTCAATGGGGAGTTCCCCTGAGCTACAGCCAAGGAATACTGAGTGCAACATACACACTAACTTGCAGCTGCAGATGGGTTGATTTTTCAGATACAAGTCATTCTTAATTCATTGGAATAAGGAACTTTTGTCCCCATCTCTCTCAGCAAAATTATTGAATTTTGAATATATACTCTAATTGTATCCCAATCTCTTTAATGCTGCAATCTCTAAAATAAAGTGAACCCTTACTTCTCTGAATGTCAAAGTCATTTATCCACCCTTCATATCTAAAGAAAAAGGTGTTAATTAGAAATACTATACCAATTATAGGAAAATCATCACAGTATTATTTTTTGGCCTTATAATTGGGGGCAGGAGGAGGCAACAAATGGCAAGTGCTTACTGTGCTATTAAATGCTATCAATTTCAATATTAGCCCCTTGATAACGATAATAATTGCTTTTGTTTTTATAGTGCTTTTTCTCTTTAAAAGCCTGTCACACTTTTCATCCACTTCATAAGAACATTTCGAAAGTACAACACTATAGATGAATTGTTCTTTCAAGTGATTGAATAAGCTGTTCTAAGGGGGGAAATTATGGAGTTACAAGATAGAAACAATTTCTAAGCACATTATGCTCTGGCAATTTCCATGGAGTCTTAGTCATGTGTGGTATTGAGTCCAAAGAAAGAATCTGTGCCTTGTGAAATAATCACTGATGCAACAATGGCTTTGGAGAGCAAACCTCCCGCCCCCCATTATAGCATTAAATGGGCTTATTTTATAGAGAGAATGGAACAAGCAAAAGGCAATCATTTAATTATGACTATAGATTCCCAGTAGGGAGTCTTGGCTTTGGGCTCTTCAAGAAATGTACTGAGTACTAAAATCCACTTACAATACTGATCAGAACAGAATGCCTTAGTGTTTTCAACCTTTATGAATGTAAACTTTAAATATGTAGATTATTTTACACTCATGGAAAATAGTTTCTGTTTCATTATTTGGTGAAAACATCAAGTTTTTAATAAACTCAGCTTGAAATTGTTTATGTTAATTTACCTTTAAGCATTCATACTATCTTAGGTAAAAATATCAGGTATGCTTAGTATATATTTTCTTATACTATCAAAATCCTCAGGGACTCTCAACTTGCCCACTCCAGAGTTCTATTATTTAACATATAGCTTCTATCCACAAACGTATTTTCTCTACATTCTCCAAACATTGCATGATAATGACAATGGACATTTGAATCAAATTCACTTTGGAGGAACTGGAAATGTAATGACATATACACAAGAAATTATAATACTCTGTAGAAAGTGATTCCAAAACTTTTACTTTCAAACAAAGGAAAAGTTAGATCCCCTGAGTAATCTCTCCCTTGCTAAGTCATTGTGATATTGTCAATTTTAAAGGTCAAACAAGCTAAGCCAAGTCTCAAAAAGGGAACCTAATAAGCAATCTTTCCAACTAAACAGGGACTTTTCCAGTGAAAAGGGAGCCCCAACTCCGACCCACTGCCACGGAGTCAGTCTCACTCAGAGGAGCCCTTTACTGAGTTTCCGTGTCCGTAAATTGTTATGGGGGCAGATAGCGATGCTGCATCTTTCTCCTGAGGAGAGGCTTATGGGTTTGAATTACCAGCTTTCGATGAATACCTCAATGCTTAAACCACTGTGACACCAGGGCTCTTTATGAAAGGAAAAGCTAGCCAATAATTTATTTTAAAGTGAGCTTATATGTATTGTGATCTCATACATCTAGAGGGGAAAAAAGAAAATCTTTTGGCAGGAATTCATGTTTAGCTGCAGACTTCTACAGACTACATGTAGTAAATTTGTGTTTAATATGCATGACAGTGAAAACATGCTTAAGCAAGCAACAAAAGACTGTAAAAATGATAAAGTATATTGAAGGGGAGAGTACAAATAAACTTTTAGGAATTGAAATAATAATTGAAATCTTAAACTTCATTAAAAGTTATAAACCAATCCCAGTACCATCAAGCCAATTCAAATTCTTGGCAACAACCCTAAAGTCTGCAGAGTAAAACTGAACTCCAGAACCTTCCTTGATCATGAAGGTTCAAAAAGCAGATTACCAGGCCCTTTTTCATGTGCTGGTTGGCAGGCCCAAATCAACATTTTTTAGGTTCATCCTCAAGTATAAATCATTTGCACCACACAAGTTCCTAGGTATACTTTCCAGTGACCTGAATTAAGCAACGGTTTATCAGATATGAGCAGAAACTAAATAAAATACAAGCAACCCAAACGAGCAAAAGATGGGACGAATTGGGTTTAATAATCAAAATTAAAAACTTCTGTGCCTCAAAGAATGGAGATGGCGAAAAGATGATGGGAGAAAATATTTTCAAATCATCTCTTACAAGTGTCTGTTAGGTCTCCTTGTGTGTTCTGACCCATCGCGCCGCATGCACCTGGCCTGGCCGTGTGTGGCCCTCCCAATCGTTGTTGTGTTGGAGTCCGTCGTTGCAGGCACTGGCAGTCTCTCTTGTAGAGGAGCGCTCTCTTTTGTTACCCCTCTACTTGACCAAGCCCTTTGCCAGAGACTGATGGCTCCGGCTGCCTGGGATTCTAAAGCAAAGGAGATGAAGTACCAAAATCTCACCCCCAGTACTCGTTAAAGAAAAAATGTTTCTTTGTTTGGTAGTCTATGGTATTTTGAATATTCTTTACTGGCTCCATAATTCCAATGCAGCGATTCTCCATTGGCCTTCCTTATTCAACATCCAACTTTCACACACAAATGAGGTGATTAGGATGATGTAAGATATGAAAATAATAGTCTATAACTTATCAAGGGTTCATGAAAGAAACGGGAAGCTGATATCAGGGATCAGGTGGGAGGAGAATGCTTTGAAATGATGATGGCAGCATATGCGTACATGTGCTTGCTAAAATGGATGAATGTATAGATATAATAGCCCCCAATACAAGGGTTTAATAATTTTTACAATGCCATGGCTTGGGTCGGGCACACTATATTCAGCAATGTAAGATTTTTGCTTTTCAAATCTTTAAAAAAAGTCTTTACACCAAATTTATTGCATGCAATGTACCTCTTGATGCTTTAATTGCTGCTTTCATGAGGATTGCTTATAGATCTGAGCAAGAGGATATCCTTGGCAACTTCAACCTTTTTTCCATTTACAGTGATGTTACCTATTGATGTGGTTGTGAGGATTTTTCTTTCTTTACTTTAAGTTGTAATCCATATTGAAGGTTTCCATCCTTGATCATAAACAAACACTTCAAGTCCTCCTCACTTTTAGCAAGCAAGATTGTGTCATCCACATGTCAAAGATTAATAAACCTTCCTTCAATCTGATGCCTTGTTCTTCTTTATATCGTCCAGCTTCTCTAATGACTTGCTCAGCATGAAGATTGAGCAAGTATGGTGAAATAATATGTCTGCCACATACTTTTCTTAAATTTTAAATTGCAATAATACCTTATTTTGTGTGAACCTCTGTCACTTAGTCTATGTACAAGTTCTATATATGCACAATGAGGGGTTTTAAAATTCTCATATTTTTCAATATTATCCATATTTTGTTACAATACAAATAGTCCAATACTCTTGCATAGTCAATGAAACATAACTTAACATTTTTATAGTAATTTCTGCTTTCAGCCAAGATCCATCTAATATTAGCAGTGATGTCTTCCATTGCAAGTCCTCTTTTAAGCACAGGCTGCTTACATTTCTGCCAGTTCCCTCTCTGTGTACTGCTGCAACCATTGAAGCGATTATCTTTGTTAAAGCTTAACATGCATATGATACTAATGACATTGTTCAATATTTTTCACATTATATTGGATCATATTTCTTTGGCATATATACAGGTATTAATTTTTTCTATTAACTTAGATAACTGCCTTCTCAAATTCCTTAGCACAGAAGGCTATGTAAGACAGTGAAAACTCAAAATCCATTTCCAGAGTGCCCTGTGGATTAGGCATCTAGCCAATCTAGTTTTTAACTACTTTCTTATTTCTTTTGAATGGGAGGCTTTCTGTGTTTTTATTGTTGTTGTTTGTGATTTTGTCTATTTTTGTATGCTTTCCTTTATATGAAATCCAAGATAAATAAATATATAGCGAAAGATGCTAGATTAAAGTCTTAGGGCTAATCCAGGAGAAGTTTGGGGGGGAATGGAGAGTTAATCATTTTGAGTGCAAGAAAAAAGTTCTAAAATGTGGTGACAGTTGCAAAACTCCTTCTAGTATATTTAAACCATTGGTTGTGTTGTATGTAAATTACATAATAAAGCTGTTATATTATAACACATTTAAAACAAAAACAAATTTCTTGGCATAGATGATTGAGTACTTCTAACGCTGCAGCTGTTCTTCGGAAACATCTCAATTGACATTCCATCAACTCCATTAATTCAAATGATTTTTTGCCATTGCTCTCAGTGCAACTTCAAAATTTCTCCTCAATATCATCAATTTTTGATCATATGCTACCTTATGAAGTGGTTGACTATTGAAAATTCTTTATAGTACACTGATTTTGTGTTTTCCTTCCACCTTTTTTTTGCTGCTTCCTGTATTGTTCAATATTTTGCTCATAAAAGCCTTTGATATTGTAATTCAAGGCTGGAATTCAATTCTTTCAGTTTTAGTAATGTCTAGTGTGCTGTTTCCTTTTGGCTTTCTAACTCCAGATATTTGCACATTTCACTGCTATATCATACTTTGCCTTATCAAGCTATCCTTTGGAATAGAGAATAACTGCTGGATACAAAAAATGAAATGGCAAAAACAAATCTCTCTGCACCAGTTTGGTTTTACTGTGTGGCAAAGTATCCTAAAATTTAGTGTTTTAAAACCAAACCTATATATTATGGCTTTGACTCTGTAAATCATCCAGAACTTCCTCTAATCTAGGGCGAGAGTTTCCAGTTCCGGGATGAAATCACTCATGCAATACAGTCAGGAGTTGGGATTGCCAGCAGCTGCAAGATATAAGATGACTCTCATGGTGTAACGTGCCTTGTTGCAGGCCAGATCTCATCCTCTTAAAGGTTAGCTTGGGCTTGTTAAAATGGCAACGAGACACACCAATGGCATGAATAAAAGGTTTCTTGAGGCCTGAACAGGTATTCGGCAAATATGTTCTGTAAAGGTCCAGCTGGTAAATGCTTTGCTGTGTAGCTTTGCTTGCTTTATAGTTGTACCCACTCAACATTGCAGTCATTGCAACAGCAAAAAAAGAAGAGCATTTGTAGCTATATTATAATATGCCAATCATTGAATAGGACTTTGTTATAACAAATCTTTATTTGAAAAAATACAAACACAAAAACAACAACAAAGTAGCAGGCCATATTTGGCTTCTGACCTGTAGTTTGCTGATCCCTGACCTAGACTTAAAATTAGAACAACTTCTTCGTCAGCTCTTGATTGAGAAATGCAAAGTATCATTGCCAGAGAAAGGAATTTGCTTATAAGGAAAAAATAATTGCATCCTAATTTGGGCAAACAGTCTACTAGGAGCTCAACAAATCAAAAAGAAGTCAAGGAAAGATAAGAAACAGGTACAGAAAAAGTAAAAATCAGACAATAGAAAAATATGTAAATTAAAATATATCAGTATTAATAAATTTATAGTGAGTGTGAAGGAAATCATCTCTAAATTTAAGACAATAATGACTCAATTGCCAAAACTGCAAAGAAATATTCAAAAGTCCATCATTCCTGAAGGAAATTTCTCTCAGTAAATGATTAAGCTTGTGGAGTGCAGCTGAACATGTACACATTCCTTACATTTTAATCCTAGGCACATATTTCTCACAAGGTGTATCATATCAGCATGCATAAAAGCAAAACACTGGAAACCAATATATCAATCAAAAGGAAAACATGTGAAAAAATAAAGAAAAAGACTGGCATTAGAATTGAAGGGGATGTGAAGTAATACCAACTACAAGGATAAATATCAGAAATTGGTAGTGGAGTATACAGAGCCCATTATGAAGAGCACCAATAGCCTTGATTCTTGTTACCTAATGTTCAATAGTTTGCAAAACTAAGCAATAACATTTTAGAAATAAATGCACATGTTTATATTTGTAAGTTAGAAGAAAGAATGGAATGGGAGAAACAGATCCTCTCTGAAGGGAGATATTACATTCATATTAGCTATTGCAAATATTAAGGTATGTGTGTTGGCTTAGTGGACTATGCATTCAGCTATTAATTGCAAGGTTAGTGCTTTCAAACCATCAGCCAGCTGCTGCATGTGAGAAAGTTGACTTATTCTACTCCCATAAAGATTCACCATTTCAGAATCCCGCAGGGGCACTTTGACTCTATCTTATAGAGGCACTAGGACTCAGAATTGATTCGATGGCAGTGAGTTTGCTTTTGTAATCCCCAATATTAGGAGCTCTGGTGGTAAAGTGGATTAAGTGATAGGCTGCAAACAGGAAGGTCAATGTTTAATTCACCACTGCACTGAAGGAAAACATGAGGCAGTATGCTTCTATAATGATGTGCAACTTTCGAAATGCCTGAGAGCCATTCTCCTTTGTCCTATTGGGTCATGATGAGTCACAATGAGCTCTATGATATTGTGTGTGTGTTTATTCCAAATATTAAACAGCCTAGTGGTTAAGAACTCAGCTGTTAACCAAAAGGTCAGCAGTTGTAACCTCCACCACCCCAGAGGAAAAAGATGTGGCAGTGGCTTCTGTAAAGATGATCGTATTGAAAGCCCTATGGGGCAGTTTTTATTTATGCTGTGAATTAGAAGTATCTATGATATAGTAGGTCTGTTTTGTGTTCATAAATCAAATAGGTTTCTTTGATTTTTCTCTCCCCTTCACCATTACTTAAGCTTGATCTCATCTTGTTTGAGAACGGAAAGGGAAAAACTACACAGCCTCTGACGGATGAAGCTACAGATTGTCACATATAAAAATTTCCCTTTAACCTTCTAAGTGGATTATTTAAAAAGTGGACAGTGTAGCTTACTCTTCTAAACACAAAATGTAAATGCCATTTTAAAATTCTTACTATGCACAGTATTTATACTCATAATTTTTTATAATTTTTATTTTAAAAATATTAAAAACATAGTCTTCTCTAATTTATGAAGAACAGAATATTCTCTAACATTTTTTCATATATACACTCCAAGTAATTCAAATACATCAGTCGTGTAATTCAATCATCACCAATATTGATCGTAAATTTTATATTTCCATAAATGTACATTTAGAACATTTTATCACTTAAAATAATTTTTAAACTAAAGTCTTCAGACATGTATATGACTATTATTTCCACCAAATACAGGCACTTTGCAAATTTTACTAAGGTTTTGGTATTTTACTGATACCATTAAATACACCTATGAACCCTGAATCCTTCAGGAGAGTAAAAGGAGTGTTGGGCACTCCAGCCCTAACCTTATTATCGATGTGGAACCCAAACTTATGATCTTTCTGGATGGGAAGGGAAGGATAGAGGGAACATCCTCCCATCTCTCACCCAAGCCTCTTCCTGGAGGTGTGATTCGCAGGGGAATATGTTCCTTGTTTGCCAAAAAGAGGGACAACGATGCTGATGCTGAGAGATGACTGACCTCTCAGAGAAACTGGGACAAAACCATATGCTTCCATTCTGACCTTGTTCTCTCTACTCTAACAAGTGTCTACTCAGCATTGAACCTTTAGTCTTGACCTTTAACCTCACCCATGTTTGCCTGGGAGACATGAAGGCAGAATTGAATTTCCATGGTTCCACTTCTCAGTTCACCCTAGTGTAGGGTTTTTTCATGTGTTCTTTAACTCTTCCTGCCATAGGATATGTAAGGGTTTCACTCTGCCCAACCAAACTTCAACCTGGCCAGTTGGACATCTTGCAATCCCCGAAAGAGAGGTTTATAGAGTTAAAATTTTATTTGCTCATGAATAAAATTCTAGCTGTATGACCAAAATAATTCCACCAAAACCAAACTCACTGGCAATAAGTTGATTCTGACTCATGATTGAATTGTTGTGCTGTAAGTCTTTTCAAGAGCAGATAACCTCATCTTTCTCCCACCTAGAGAACGGTGGGTTCAAACCGTGGACCTTGCAGTTAACTATCCAACATTTACTCTACAGTGCCATGAGAGCTCCTTTAGCTCTATGACCAGGGACATACTCTTATTTATGTCTCTGACCTTTGATTTCCTCCTTGTACAATGAATATAACAAGAAACACCAACTTGTGTAGGTTTACTTGAGGATTAAATTAGTCAAAATGTGTAAAGAAATTAGGATTTCTTGAAAATATGGTGGAGTCATAGAAAATATGGTGGCAGAGTAGTTATAATTGTGCTTACTAACCACTATCCCAGGTCACTAGCTGCTTTGCTGGAGAAAGGGTAAGCTTTCTACTTAAAAAACTTTTTAAGAGTTAAGGTCTCAGAAACAGACATGGCAGTTCTACCCTGTCCTAGAAGATCGGTATGAGTAAGCCTCAACTCAATGGTAATAGGGGGAGAATGTGGAAAGCATTCAGTAATACTGTTATCACTAGTGAGGGTTTGTAATTCACTAGTTCTTAGTTAGAGAGAAAAGGAGAAGTGATTTAGAAGGTGACACCAGTGGGGAGGTCAACAGCAACACAAGTTGCCCTGATGGACTCACATTTGTGCTCAAAATGCAGAGACTGTATACTTTTTATTTTGGAAATTATATTTTTAAGAGAGTCAGATACAGATATTTTACATTAACTCAGTTTTTGACAATAAACATGGACTTATGAGCAAGAAGACAGAACAATAAAAAACTACAGAATCATTGTCATTGAGTCTGTTCTAATTCATTAGGCCAGGATAGCTCTATCAAATGACCAGATAGCAGGAATTAGGTCTCCTTAGGATGATTCTCAGAATTATCTGGAAGCTCTCTCAGAATACATTATGTTTGCCTCTGAGGAATGCAACAAGTTATAAAACGTTCATAGAAGCTGGAGTGAGAAGCAAGGCAAACCTGGTGTAAGCTAGGCTCTCTAGAAACCTAGCCTATAGCTGAGGCCCTGTGGCGTAGTGGTTGTGTGCAGGACTGTGGCCCACTGGGATGGAGGTTCAATTCCAGCAGCGGCTCCACAGGAGCAAAGATTGGGCCTCCTACTCCCACCACCAGAGGGCAGTGATGCCCAAAAAACAAACAAACAATCAAACAAAAAGAAGCCTAGCTTACAATCATGTTGGTGATTCTTACTATTGTGTTTTAATCAGGGATTCAAACTGGCTTGAAATTTGAATTGACCCCAAATTTTTAACTTTAGATTGAGTGGAATTATAGCCAGAACAAAGAAAGTTGCAAGCTAAAAATCCTAGATTAAAAGACTCAGATAAGGCAGAATAAAACCTCCCAGGAACCTGAAGTTTGCACTATTTCTGAGATTACAGAGTAAACAATACAGTCCGAAGGACACTTTAGACCACAATCTCTGAGCTGGGCATCATTGTTTCTGAATGGGTTGATCAAGATATTTGCTTGTTATACAAATAGCATGGATCTTCTGTTTGTTAGGGGGAGGTGAAGTTTCTATCAAAAAATTTTTTTCTTGTTCTAAAGGGTGTTTTATATCTAGAAACTAAGCTCAAATTTTGAGAGTCTTGGACTACTAACTACCAGCCACCCTGCAGGATGAGGCTATACGCTCCCATAAAGATGTACAGATTCCAACACCCTACACAGATTTACAGTGAGTCAGAATGGACTCTAAAGCAGTGGGGTTCTTAGTAAAATTAATTGTAGAGCAGCAGTCCTCAAATTTTTTGTTCATGCTCTACCCTTAAAATTTATGAAAGAATTTTTGTTTTTCTGGGTATATCTGTTGATGGTGTCTTCGTGGAAACACTAATCTAACACTCCATTAGATGGCCAAGCAGAAGATTGTATTGAAGAAATACTTGAATTTCACCAAATGGAGGAAAGAGAGCACCTTAAGAGAAGAAGTACCAATGGGAGGAATAATCAGCTTTCATTTGGTAAAGCAAACAAAGGAAGTTAGCAGCTTCTCATGAGTGAAATGTAGGGGGAAGGGAGAAACATTAAAGAAGTTGCTTTTCAACAGCAATTCTTAGCAAAACATTATATCTTTACATCCTGATAAGGTGACCAGATGCCTCGCTTTTTAACAATTTGTCTCGCATCCCATGGTGTTTTAAAATTAAATAACTATATTGCAATACTATTTTTGCATTCTATGAACATTTTTGTTGCTCCATATAGACAAATTTTTAATCAAGAACAGCCCCCCCACCCCCGGTCAATGATGGCCTACTTAAAATCTGGTCACTTACAATTATAAAGCATGCATCATAAATGATGTGGAGTCATCTTGGGATTTAATATAGATCTGGATAATTATAGTTCAACTCCTCAAAATGGAAAATTAATTCATTTGGTAAAGGAGATGAAAGTGTTCAACCAATACTTGTTTTTCTATAGGGAAGTGATAACCTCACCTGGTGAATTAAGGTGTCATTAGGAAGGCTTAACAATGAGATTGGGTATCTTTTCTTCTTTATTAGAGTAATAGCACTTTAAGAAGAAAAAAAGCTAAAAGGCTTTCTTTGGAAAGTGGAAAGTGAAAATACTAATTTAAAAGGGAGTTCCAATGTAAGTCTGGAGTCATTATTTCAGATATGATTGTTGTTCTTAGGTGCCATTGAAGCCTTTCTGGTGTATTGTGATCCTATGTACAAGAGAATGGAACACTCTCTGGTTCTGTGCCAGCCTCACGATCATTGTCACGTTCAAGTCCATTGTTGCAGCCACCATGTTAATCCATCTTGTTGAAGGCCTTCCTCATTTCACTCCCCTACACTTTACCAAGCATGATGCTCTTTTCTAGGGATTGGTTTCTCCTGAAAACACGTCCAAAGTACATGAGATGACGTCTTGCCAATCTTGTTCATAAAGAGCAGTCTGGCAGTACCTCATGTAAGGCATATTTGTTTGTTTATTTTGGCAGTCCATGGTGCTTTCCATAATCCTCTCCAGCACCATAATTCGAATGCATTAGTCCTTCTGATTTCCATATTAAATGTCCAACTTTCTCAAGTACATAAGGGGATTGAAAACATCATGACGTGGGTCCTTGAGTTTCAATATTGGAAGATTCCATGGGCAAAATATTAAATAATATAAGAAACATTAAAAGGACATAGAAATAAAACAAAGGATCATTATACCAAAAAGAACTAGTCAACATTCCAACCATTTCAGGAGGCAGCATATAAGCATGGACTAATGACATTGAAGGAAAAATTCCAAGCTTCTATGATGTTTTAACAAGGCTTCAGGAATTGACAGAATCTCCATGGAAAGGTTTCAACAGGTTGGTGGGGCACAGAAAGCCTTCAGCAGTCTATGCCAAGAAGTATAGAAGACAGGTACTCAATCAACTGACTAGAAGAGATACATGTTTATACCCAGTCAAAAGAAAAGTGACCCAACTGTATGCTCAATTTATAGAACAATATCATTGGTATCAGATGCAAATAAAATTTTGCTGAAAACCATTTAACAACATTGTAGCAGTAAATCGGCAGGGAGTTAGTTTTCAGTGATTCAGGAGAGGATTTGAAGCAAGGCATATCATAGCTGATGTCAGATGGATTTGATTGAATGCAGAGAATACCAGAAAGATATTTACTTGTGTTTTACTGACAATGGAAGCACATTGACTGTGTGGATCATAACACAGAAGAACAGGAATTCTGTAATATTTCAGTATGCTCAACCTTTATGTGGATCAAGAGACAGCTGTGTACCCACTTCCCTGCTGTCCATACCCCAGGGAGGAGGTTATATGTATATCCTTTTAATCAATTCTCTCTTTCTACCCCACCTCCCTCCCACGCTCCCAATATCGCCCCTCTCACCTCTGGTCCTAAAGGAATCATCTGTCCTGAATTCCCTATGTTTCCAGTTCCTATCTGTACCAGTGTACATCCTCTGGTCTACCCGGATTTGTAAGGTAGAATTCAGATCATGATAGTGGGAGGGAGAGAGCATTTAAGAACTAGAGAAAAGCTGCATTTTTCATTGTTGTCTCACTGTACCCTAACTAGTTTGTCTCCTCCCCATGACCCTTCTGTAAGGGGATGTCGTTTCACCTGCAGATGGACTTTGGGTCCCCAATCTGTACTCTGTATATCATTTATAATGATATAATTTTTAGTTCTTTAATGCCTGATACCTGATCCCTTTGGCATCTTGTGGTCACACAGGCTGGTGTTCTTCTTCCATATGGGCCTTGTTGCCTCTCATCTAGATGGCTGCTTGTTTATCTTCAAGCCTTTAAGACCCCAGACACTACATCTTTTGATAGCCTGGCACCATCAGCTTTCTTCACACATTTGCTTATGCACACATCTGTCTTCAGCGATCATATCAGGGAGGTGGGCACATATAACCTTTTCCCTGGTGTACAGATAACAGGAAAGTGGGCGTGGGGGGACATCAGACAGTGTACAGCATGACAAAATAATAAGGGAAGCAAGGAGGGAATGGAAAAAGGAAGAACTAATATCAAGGGTGTAATTAGAAAGAAAAAGTTTTGAGAAGGATGATGGCAACAAATGTACAAATGTGCTATGTATACAGTGGATGGATGTACAGATTGTGATAAGAGTAGTATAAGCCCCCAATAAAACTATTAAAATAAATAAATAAATAAGACAGCAATGGGAACAGAACAAGGGAATAAATTAGTGCATTGCCTAAAATCAGGGAAGGTGTGTGTAAAGGTTTTACCTTTTCATTATACTTATTCAATTGTGTGTGGACCAAATCATCAGAAGTTTGGCTATATGGAAAAGAATGTGGCATCGGGATTGGAAGAAGGCTTTTTTTAACAACCTGCAAGATGCAGATGACACAAACTTGCTTAAAGTGACGAGCACTGGAAGCGTTTGCGGAGGAATATCAAAGCTTTCAGGATGGATTACCTTTCAATGTAAGGAAGATCAAAATTCTCATAACTGCACCAATAGGTAACCTCATGATAAATGGGAAAAAAGGTCGACGTTGTCCAGGACGTCTTGCTTGGATCCACGATGAATGCTCATGGAAGCTACACTCGAGAGGTCAAAAGACGTGCTGCACTGGGTACATCTGTCCCACAACAAGAGTATTCAAATGCCAGAATGTTATTTTGAGGACTAAGCTGTGGCTGGCTCAAGCCACTATTGCTTCATATGCATGAGAAAGTTGTACATTGAGTAAGAAAGACAGTAGATGAATAGATGCCGTTGAATTGGGGTGCTGGAGAAGAATTCAAAGTACCATGGACTACTAAAAGGACAAACAAATCAGTATTGGAAAAATATGGCCAGAGGGTTCCTTAGACGCAAGGATGACAAGACTTCATCTTACATACTTTGGGCATATTGTCAGGACAGAACAGTTGCTGGAGAAGGACATCGTGTTTGGTAAAGTGGAGGGTTGGCAAAAAAGAGGAAGGCCCTGGATGAGATGGAGTGACGCAGTGTGGCGGTCATGTGCTTATGTTAATTTCATGATTGAGATGTAGGGATGGAGTCGAGCCTGTTAATCTGGAGATAGCCATTGAGTAGCCAATGAGGCCTCCGTGTGGGCATGGCTTTCTTCTAAGACTTCTGGGAAATCTCACCATATTTCCCTGGTGGAGATGAGAAGCCATCTCCCCATTTGTTGGGAGACAGTATCTGAGACAATGAACTACGGACAAGACCAGATGGCAGCATCCAAGGAGCAGGAGGAGACAGAGGAGAAGCCACATGGCCTTATCCTGATGGCCTTATCCAGATGGCTTATCTGAAGCTGGAGAAGCCATGTGGAGAGCCCTGCCAGCACTGAGTTGCTTCTACTACCACTGGATGCTGTTGATGGACCCTGAGCCCTGGAAATGAGGAGCCATGGGGAGACCCCTGCCAGTGCCGGGACTCTGCACCTGTGACTTCGCGAGTCGGAAGGAGACTTTATAGACTGATTTTGGCCATATGGGCTAATATTGGACTTATGACTTTGAACTGGCCTAGGCTGGGATGCTTTCTCAATGTCCCATTCCTCTTGTATATAAACCTTTTCCTTATATCCATATACATGTCTATGAATTTGTTTCTCTAGTCTACCCAGACTAACACTCACAGTGACTGCATCAGAGGGTTCAGGCATAGCAACTATTGTGAGGCTGGCTTTGGCCATTTAGTGTTTTGTTCAGTTGTGCAAATGGTTGCTTTAGATTGAAACTGAGTTGATGGCACCTAACAGCAACAATATCCTATACTGGTCCATGTCTCATAATATGAAGCTCACCTTATCTATTAAGTAGCCTTCTAAATGCACTCATAGTAATTTCCATAGTCATAAATTTGTACACTTAACAACTAGAATGATCCTTACAAATCACACAATGAAAAAAAATAAACATCTGCTTAATATTTTTAATGGTTTCTAATTATTTTAGGAGTCAAGATCTGAACTCTGACTCAAGCCCAATATGATCTATAGCCCATTTCTTTCTTTATTTTAGCCTCAACAAAGTCATTGCTGTTCTTCAAACATATCAAAATTACTTAGCTTCTATACTTGCTGTCCCTTATGACAGAAATACGATTCCCTGAACTTCTTATTGTCAATCATAGTAACTATATTTATAGCATATTTTAGTTGGCTTCTTAGTGCTTCTCAACATCTAATATGCTATGGATGTATTGGCTTATATCTACCTTCCCATAAGAATGCAAATTCTGTCAGCACAATGATTTCATTTGTTTCCTACAATGTTCTTTGTGCCAAAACCAAACCATTCCTGCTACTGTTACATTGATGCCTCCTCTTGGTGATTCTGTATGTGTTAGAGTAACACTGCATTTCAGTACGGTATTGTTTCCAATGGCCATCATTTCACAGTGACTCATTGGGACCCATGTATATTGGCTGCCACCCTTAATGAAGCAGGTCACCAAATATTTTTGTGAAGTTAGTGAGTAGTTTAGAACCATCAACTTTTGCGTCGCAAGTGATTATACAACTCCACCCAGGTAAGTAGCAACACTGATATTTTTATTTTATGAATGAATAATTGACAAATTTGAGTACTGAAACTTAGAATTTCATTTTCCTTGGCAACAGGAAAAGCAAACTTCATGTAATCATTTTTGCAGAATTTGACTATCAGACATGTCATTTCTCTTTCTCCAAGGCTGGGTCAGGATCATTCTATGGAGGCATTTTCTACTTGGCATGGAATAGATTGCTTCCTTATCTGTTTAACTCACAATTAAGTATTTTTCAAAGCGCTCGGAGGCACAATGGTAGCAGTGCTGGACTGCTAACAGAAAGGTAAGTAAAAGACCTGGTGAATTTCTGCTGATAGTCTAGACACCCTGTACAATATGTGATCTCTATCAGAATGTTTCTCACTGGCAGCCCTCAACAACAAATGTCTTGTTCAGGAGTGCCTGGGAGAAACAAACAGAGTAGTCTCTCTCTTGAATACTAACTGAAAGTTGGATTATTTGAATCTGAGCAGAAGCACTGTGGCAACAAAGCCTAGTGGTCTAATTTCAATAGGTCACAAAGTTTTCGAACACACACAGAGAAGTTACATTATATCACATGGAGACCCA
Organism: Nesogale talazaci; assembly: GCA_004026705.1. Classification (NCBI taxonomy): domain Eukaryota; kingdom Metazoa; phylum Chordata; class Mammalia; order Afrosoricida; family Tenrecidae; genus Nesogale; species Nesogale talazaci. The sequence goes on from PVJH01013899.1 coordinate 45,198, forward strand.
TGATTTGAAATCAACTCAGGGGCAAAGAACAACAACAACAACATATTTTATTTATTTTCATATTCCAAGTGCCTAACTCAGTTCCTTACCACACACCTCACTACTCAATCAGAGTTTGCAAAATGAATGCATGGATGAATAGCATTGAACCCAGGGTTTTAAAAAAGGAAACCATGAGCCTACGTATATTCGGAGATTTAGGAGAAAGGAAGGCTATTTGCTTCTTTCAAAATACACTCTAAACTGGCAACATGAATTAAGGTAGAGAACATGAATGATAGCAACAGTCACATTTCCGTAATGGGGGTTGGTAAAGAAAAACAAGCAAACATATCTATTAGCTGGTAATTATGTCTGACTTCTCCTAGTCAACATAGAGCAACCACCATTCACTAATGGTAGCAAACTTTGCCTTTTTGGGAACAAAACATATTTCAGATACTTTATGTGTTAGTCTGGGTAGACTAGAGAAACAAATTCATAGACATGCATATGGATATAAGAGAATGGTTTATATACAAGAGAAATGGAATATTGAGAAAGCATCCCAACCCAGTCCAGTTCAGTCATAAGTCCAATATTAGCCCATATGTTCAATACCAGTCTACAATGTCTCCTTCCGACTCATGAAGTCACAGGCCAGTGGGTACAGAGTCCTGGTGCCGGCAGGGGTCCCCTCATGGCTTCTCACTTCCAGAGGTCAGGGTCCATCAATAGCATCCAGTGGTGGCAGAAGCAACTCAGTGCTGGCAGGGTTCTTCATGTGGCTTCTCCAGCTTCAGATTCCATCAGGGTAAGGCCATGTGGCTCCTCCTCTGGCTCCTGAAGCTCCTCAGATACTGCCATCTTATCTCGTCTGCAATTTGTTGTCTCGGAAACTGACTGTCTCCCAACAACTGGGGAGATGGCCTTAAGTTTCCATGAGGGAAATATGGTGAGATTTCCTAGAAGTCTCAGGAGAAAGCCAGGCCCACACAGAGGCCTCATTGGCTACTCAATGGCTATCTCCAGATTAACAGGTTAGACTCCATCCCTACATCTCAATCATGAAATTAACATAAGCACATGACCGCCACATTTTAGATTCTATATATATATATATATATATACATACATACATACATACAAAATAAACCCCAAAGCATAATGTCTTGTTTAGTATATTCTGCCCCTAATTTTTAAAAAGTCACTTTATTTGAGAGTTCTTACAATGCTTGTTACAATTCTATCAGACACATTTGTATATATGTTGCTATCATTCCTTTCTAGACAGTTACTTTCTGTGGTATCAGCTCATCAGCCTTTGGTATCAGCTCATCCTTTTTCCCTCCTCCTACCCCAGTTTGTGATCCCTTGATAGATTGTTATTTCCATGTCTCACAACAACCACTGTCTCCACCCATGGTTTCCGTTGTTCTTTTCCCTGAAGAGGTGTGTATGGTTGTGTGTCAATCAGTTTCCCCTTCTCCTCCTCCCCTCCCCCTTTACCCTTCCCATCTGGTATCTCCCCATTCCTGCTCCCAATTTTCCCCTAATTGACTGAGCTGATGAAGTTTCCCTTTCCCACTTTAATCTGTACACATTGACTCTCTGAGTTACTCTTTATGGAGAAAACACTGGATGGGTTCAATACAATTCATACTCTCTTAGTGAGAAGGGATGATCAAGTTCCTTAAACAAAAGTTCCTAGTCAATTAAATTTATTTGCTTGTATTTCTAGAAGAAGACCCCTCTTTGAAACAGAAATTATGCAAATCCAGAAGTGCAAGTGCATGTTTGGGCTTTGCAATTTATGAGTCATGTGCTTTGTGGAAACTCCATGATCTTTCTGAGTCATCATGTCTACAATTGAAAAGTGGGAAGACTTTAAGAGATGAAACCAAGAGATGTCCTCTGCGGTTCTGGGTCTCGCCTCTCTCCCCAGAACCACTAAATTACAGTGGCTCTGTGGACAACTAATTTTCTGTCCTTGTTTTGGTTCCTTGCTGCATGTGTTAGGTTTGCTCCAATGCATAGGGACCCTATGTCAAACAGAAGGTAAAATCACCCCATCCTGCCTCACCTGCACAATTATTACGCGTGAACCCAGTGTTGTGGCTTCTGTGTTAATCCATCTCCTTCAGCATTGTCCTCTTTTTCTCTGACTTTCTACTTCACTAAGTATGTTGTTCTTCTCCAGAGGAGACAAAGCTGTTTGTATAAAGGATGCTTTGGTCATAATTTCATTCAAATATCGTGCCCAAAGATAATTTACTGACTTGAAGATGTAAACCAGATGTAATCTGTGAGGACTAGACAGAGAAATCTCTGTACAGATGGATCGTGTGATCCTCATGAAAGAACAGCACAGCAATGGAAGAAGTCATTCCTCCGACAATGTCTATTCAACTACTGCTTGCCATTCGAGATGGAGGTCTCAGGCCATCGCTGCACAGCCTGTTCTGATCTCTCGTCAAGAAATGAGTTTTTCCCCAATCAAAACTCTACGTATGTCACTCTTGTAGCTCCGAGGATTTCCTTTTGGGTCATTTGGACGTGCGTTGTTCACTTTCCACTCAACTTAGAAACAGGCACTGTCTGGACTCTCATTGCCTTTTTGGAGAATTCAGTGCAGCTGCTTGATGAGCGCTAAATAGCAAAAAGTTTTTGAAGCATTCTGGTGGGTATAGTTTTTATGGGCTGGGCTTCTTTCAGAGGAAGACCAGCCCCTGAGACATATGTCCTGGGTGCGATAGGCGCAGTTGTACAGCAATCATTATTCTTTATTATGGTAGAGTTATAGAGAGCATTAGCGAGAAGTAATAAGAGTCAGACACATTTCATATCATGGTAGCATGCTCACCTCAGCCCCATCCTGTGGTCCATGTGGAGAGACAGTGAATGGGGTAAGGGATTACATGAAGGAGAGGGGGAGCAGGTGCACGAGAGGCAGGAGAGAGTCTCTTTCTTATGGCCAATCCTTAGATACCCTTTGGAGTCATGCCAGGCCTCCAGCTCCAGGCAAGGACATACGTCACAGGAAAGGGCTGTGCTAAATGCACACGGTATAGGAAAGGGAGGTATGGAGTCCCATGTGACCAGACCAGACCCCAGACTCCTGGATGTGGCTGAGCAGGTTAGGTTAGAGATCTTTAGCAGCATGTGAACCCGCCCACAGATTTCAAAGGACGCAAACCACCATCTTAAGAGCAGGGGTCAGCTCTATCTCTTGTGAGATACACAAAGGTCTCAGATAACTGGGAGATTCAGGGAGAATAACTACTGACCTCCAATTAAATGCTGGCAAATAGTTTGCTTAATATCTTGGAATATATAATTGTGGAAAAGTCCTGTTGTTGTCCCACAGGCTTCTAACTGCAAGTCCAGCTGTTCAAAAGTACCAATGACTCTGCCAGAGAAAGATGGAGCTATCTACTTTTATAGTCACAGCCTCAGAAAGTGACAGGGGCAGTTCTACTCTGATCCATAAGGTCACCATGAGTCAGAATTTATCCCATGGCAGCGAGTTTTTTTAAGAATGTAAAACTTCTTTTTTAATTCTGAAGAATTAAATGTTGTTTTTTCATATACACAAACTTATTTGATGAAGCTGAAGCAAGGTCATTTATAGTGATGTTCTATGATATGGTAAATGGAATTAGGCCTGGAAGTTGGGAGAGAGGACAGGGTCTCATTCTCACATCTCTTTCCTCCCTGGTATAATTAGAACTGTAATTATCCTCAAAGTTCATGTAGTCCCTGTCTGAGACACGGAGGAAGAGGAGGGACTTGTGCAAATTGACTTCCTATTGGGTGATGAAATCAGAGCTGGAGACTGCTTTTCCTACCCCTGATCTCTGTGATAGAACGACAACCTGTTGCTGTCTCAGAGGGGTTTGATGAGGAAGAAGCATTCTGGAAGACTTTTGAGTAACACAGATATTCTTCATGCTGATCGGGATGGTAGTTATTTGAGTGTACAAATAACTGTGACTCGTGGCAACCTGACAGAAGAGGGGACACTTGCCACTGTAGGTGTCATACACTAATTATCATTAATATCGATCATTTTATTGTGGGCTCTTACAGTCCTTTTGCATGTGTGTGTGAAAACGATGCTTTTATTATAATCACATGAAATTAAGTCAGCTACACAAAATTATCACAGCTCTTCATTAAAATATATTTTAAAAATGTATTAAAAGATCATGTTATGAGCCTGCCTTGTGCCCTGGTCCCACCCAGTTGCTGGCAATGAGAGCCTTAATGTATAGCATTTTGTAATAAACCTTTAATTTATATCAAAAAAAGATGATTTTATTGGGTGCTCTTACGGCTCTGATAACAATCCTTATATCAATTGTATCAAGTATATTTATTGCCATTATTATTTTCTAAACATTTACTCTCTATTGAACCCTTAAAATATCGCCTCCTCTTCCCCCTGTCATGACTCCTTGATAAATTATAAATTGTTATTATTTTCATGTCTTACACCGATCACTGTCTTCCTTCCCCCTGTTGTTTGTCTCCCTGGGGATGGGGGAGGCGGAAGGTGGTTATGTGATCGGTTCCTTCTTCCTGCCCTCCTCTCCCCACTAGCCCCTCTTATAGCTATTATGACATTGCATACGCCATTTTTTTTTGTTTTTCTTTTTAAATCATTCTATTGGAGGATCTTGTAGCTCTTATGGCAAGTATCAGTTATATCAAGCATATTTGTACATTCATATGTACAAATGCCATCATTGTTTCGTGAACATTTACTTTCTTTTGAGTTCCTCTTTTCCTCCTGTTCCCCAACCACCTCTCTTGAGACCCCTTGATGAATTGTAAATTGTTATTGTTTTCATATTTTATAGTGACCGCTGACTCCCTTTACCCACATTTCTGTGGTTCATCCCCTGAGGTGTGTGTGTACGGAGTTAGGCGTCGACCATTGCCATTACTTCCCCTTCCCTGCCCTCCTCCCCTTACCTTCCCCTTCCCCTTCTGGTATTACTGCTCCCATTTTTGTTACTGAGAGGTTCACCTGACCTGGATTCTGTGTGTCATCAGCTTTTTATCTGTACCAGTGTACATACTCTGGTCTAGCCAGAATTGAAAGGCAGGATGGGAGTCATGATAGTGGGGGTTCAGGAAGCTTCAAACAACCAGAGGAGTATTGTGTTTTGTTGGTGCTTTACAGCCCTCTGGCTGACTCATCCCTACCTGTGACCCTACTGTGAGGGATGTCCTATTGTCTACAGATGGGATATGGGTCTCTGCACTGACTCCCCTCATTCTCAACAATGTTTTTGTTTATGTGTGTGTTTGTGGGGTGGGGAGGGGGTGTTTCTGGTGCCTGTTACCTGATCCTGTCGACACCTCATGATTGCACAGATTGCTGTGCCTCTTCCATGTGCACTTCTTTGTTGCATGCCCATTTGTTTAACTTCAAACCTTTAGGACACCAGATTTTTTATTATTTTAAATTTTTATATATTTTCCTGTGTTTCCTCTGACCTTCCTCCTGCACCACCATAATTCTTGCCTTTCTTCTGCCTCTTAGTTATTCCTCTCAGCTAGATTGCTGTTGCTCCAAAACCACTGGGATCTTACATCCTCCTAGTTGTTTTCAATCCTCTAGTTGTTCCCCTGTCTGTGATGTTGCTCCTTTCCTACCCCTTTCTTCCCCCAAGTCCCTCTGGATCTGTCAATCTCATTGCTGTCTCTTCAGACTTGCTTCCCCTGCCTATCTAATACAGGTATGCAAACCAACAATAACTTAGACAACACAAAAAGAAAAGAATGAATAAAAAGAGAGAAAAAAACCCTGAAAACATACACATACTTCCAGGTATGTCTGTTGACCTTTATGAATATCTCCCTACTGGTCTGGGGGCTTCTTGGAAGTGTCCCTCCCAGAATGAGGTATATTTTGGAGACTCCTCAGGTATTTTGTGGCTTGGCTTTGCTCCCTTTGTTGGCCTGTTAAGTCCCCTTTTTGGTTTGCCCCACTGTGGTCAGGCCGGATTCACTCCCTGCCACGTGTCCCCAGTATTGTCCTCTGTTATGGGACATGATGTCTTGAGCTGTTATTGGCCCTACAGTGCTCTCAGTGCCTTAGCAGCTCCATGCAGGGACATTATCCTCAGGACTTGGTGTGCCAGTGTGGAGTCTAGTCCCTTGCTCTCTTTTCCTTCTTGGTTTGCTTCTGTATGACTGTGACAGACATACCCCTAGCCCAGTCTAGAGTGTTGTTCTCTGTAGCACATGCTTGGGGGGGGGGGTCAGTTTGGCTCCGATTAGGGCTAGCGCTATAGACTTATGTGCTCCTGAGTTGCTCCGTGTGGTCATGTTTTCTTCTTTTTGCAGATTAAAAGGGTATTGTAGTTTTTCGTACTAAGCCCTTTGTCTGTTGAGACATTGCAATTCTTTACAGGAGGGGAAAGCCCTGTCTCTCTCCCTGTAAGCACCTGTTGGTTTAGAACTGCTAAACTTGAGGTTAGCAGCCCAATGAGTAAAAACTACATCACCAAAACTCTTACTTGCATATAGACATGCAAAAATGCACAGTGTATTACACTTCACACTTGAAATTTTTACTGAGTGTACAAGGGGGTATTCCCCTGAGATAGTTAATGTTTAATGTGCCAATCTGGCTGGTAAACACAGGTGGGATTAATTGAAGGGCTGAGCGATAAATGGCTCCATGAGCATTGCCTATCTAGATCTTGGGTCTCTTGCTTTCTGATGGTTGGACCAGGGTGCAGCTGCCTTAGCCAGTGTCCTGCTTCAGCTGCAGGGCTCACTTCTTGGGAGACATCCCTGAGGAGAGACCGCATGGACCTACCCTGATGCAGCCCTGGGTGCTGAAGCAGGCATGTAGAGACACCTGCCATCGCTGAGATGCTTACACATTCATTGATTTTGCTTTCCTCTTGCAATTGGCATCATTTGCTGTGTTTTGTGAGATGGAGGAGGACTTCGTGGATTGGTGTTGGGCTTGGCAATGCTGGGTTAGGATTTTTTTTTTATGTCCACTTATGCTTTATATAAAAGTCTCCCTTAAAATATGACTTTCTGTGGATTTGTTTCTCTAATGTACCTAAATTAACACCTCCCCCCAAAATGGAATTGCCCTAGGCAGAGCAGAGCTTTTATAGTACGCATTTTTCCCTCTAGGTCAGCACTAAGCAACTCGCTGTGAGCTAGCACATGCAGTGACATCACCTGGGAAGGCTCTCTCTAGTTACAGTGAAATTTCTTGTGAAAGCATTTTCCCTCAAACCTTGTTTCTGGTGATGACCAATTTAAGAGAACAGCGTGCAGCTATGACATTTTGTTTCTTGCTTGGGAAAAAATGCCACATAAACTGCTGTGATGCTGAACACAGGAAGAATAGCACTATGGGAAAAACTCAAGTGTATAGGTGTTTTTCTCATTTCAAAATAGGTGAAATGCTGATTGATGACAAACCTCATTCTGGACTGTTTCAACTTTCAAAATGGATGAAATGTTGACAAAATTTGTGCACTTGTGCACGGAGGATTTGGGAATGAGAAAGGTGGCTGCCAAATTTGTGCCTCAAGTTCTGACACACAGCCAAAAATAGCGTCAAGAGGAAATATGCTGTGCTTTGAAAGAACAGCTCTGCAGCAACCCAGACTTTTTTTTATTGGTTTCAAGAGATGGTGCTATTCTTACAACTCTGAATGCAACCCAGACTTTTTTTTTTTTTACTGGTTTCCAGACATGGTGCTATTCTTACAACCCTGAGGGGCTGAGCCCTGGTGGCGTAGTGGTTGTTCGCAGGACTACGGCCCACTGGGAGGGAGGTTCAATTCTAGCAGAAGGCTTCACAGGAGCAAAGGCTGGGACTTCTACTCCCACCACCAGAGGGCAGTGATGCCCCCCCCCCAAATTAAAAAAAAAATTTAACCCTGAAAGCAAACATCAATGAAATCAGTGGAAACTGCCATTTTCACCTTGTCCCCCCTCCCCCCAACACCAAATGCTCTTCAAGTAAAATCAAAGATCAAGATGATGCTCATTTGGTTTTTGGTTTTGGTTTTAATCATTTTATTTGGGGCTTGTCCAACTCTTATCACAATCCATACAAGCATCCATTGTGTCAAGCACATTTGTTGTCATCATCATTCTCAAACATTTTTTTCTACTTGAGCCCTTGGTATCAACTACTCATTTCCCCCCTCCCTCCTTCCCTACCTCTTCCTTCATGAACCCTTTTATACATTTATTATTATTTTGTCATATCTTACACTATCCAACATCTCCCTTCACCCACTTTTCTATCATCCGTCCCCCAGGGAGAGGATTATATGTATATCCTTATCATCAGTTCCCCCTTTCTACTCCACCTTTTCTCTACTCTCCCGGTATCTCAACTCACACCATTGGTCCTGAGAGGTGCATCTTTCCTGGATTCCCTGGGTTTCTAGTTCATATCTGTACCCATGTACAGATTTGTCTCACCAGATTTGTAAGGTGGAATTGGGGTCAAGATGGTGGTGGGGAGGAAGCATTCGAGAATTGAGGAAAGTTGTATGCTTCATTGTTGCTACACTGCACCCTGACTGTCTCATCTCCTCCCTGCAACCCTTCTGTAAGGGGATGTCCAGTTGCCTACAGATGGGTTTGGGGTCCCCAATCCACACTCCCCCTCGTTCACAATAATATGATTTCTTTGTTGCTCATTTGTTTTTTGATATCAGGTGGATAGTGCATTTGGATTTGGGTCCACCAGGAGAGACTATTAAGCTTTCCATTTAGAGGTTCTGAAAGATTACATAACAACGTACAACAAAAAAAGGTCTAATTTGTGGCGGATGAGGGATGAGTTCTAGCACCAGAATGACTCACCATCTCATGTAGCCAGTGAGCCAGTTTTGAGCAAGAAGCAGTATGGCTGTCTAGCCCCACCCGCCCGACTCACCTGACCTTGTTCCATGTGATTTCTTTTTGTTTACAAGAATTGAATTGCAAATTTGACAAATATGGTAAGTGTAATGGTGAGTTGTTTTATATAAACCCTCTCATAAGTGACAATGCAGAAAAAGAAAAGTAAAAGCTAAATACAATACCTTAAGGAGACAATTTAGTTTCTAGAAAACCCTGGGGGTGTTGTGTGTTAAGAGCTAGGTGGCTGCCTTCAAGGTTAATTGTTGGAACCCACTAACAGCTCCAGGCAGAAAGAGATGGTGGCCTGCTTCAGTTAAAGCTACAGTCTTCCAAAGCTTAGAGAGCAGTCGTACTCTACCCTCTGGGGTCATTATGAGATGGATTCAACTCCTATTGAGTAGTTTAGGTGCTTTTAAAATCTGGCTCCTTTTAGCTTACTATTTCTAGTTCTTGCATGTTTGTAACTTTTTGGTTATGAATAATAAATATTCAGGAAAAACCCTATCTTAATAGAAATGTAAAAACTTAGAAAATTAAAACTTTTCAAAATGTCATTCCCCAGAGAGAAAATTTTGGTAGAACTTTATTATACCTGGACTGTATTTTTATCTTCAAAAGCAGTTGTTTGGGCAGTATGGACAAGTGGAATATAATCATTAGACCCATTGTGTAAACCTCTTGGAAACAAATTGTGTAAACCTCTTGGAAACAGAGTTTTGTGCTGTGATATCATTGCTGGTATCAGGGGCAACACTGCCTGCTACTTCCTAAACTGGGTTACGGGGTGTGTGTGTGTGTGTGTGTGTGTGTGTTGCTTACAATTAATTATTTTAGAACAGTTTTAGATTTACTGAAAAATTGTATAGAGCGGAGTTTCCACTTACTTCTTCCAAACCATATACTATTTCTACTCTTGCAATTAATGAACAAATATTGAGACATTTGCATTGACTAAAGTCTATGGTTTACATTGTTATTGTTGTTGGGTGCCATGGAGTTCATTTTGAACCGTAGGAGCCACATGCAACAGGCCAGGGTCTCCTAGGGTGCCTGGGCTGCACTATACATGGGAGCAGAAGGCCATGTCACTCTCCGGCAGAGGAACCAGTCTTGTTAGCAGTGGGGAGCTTAGGAATTGTGCCACCAGGGCTCCTATATTCTGAACTGGGATTGTTTTTGGTGTTGGACAGTTCTACGGTTGTTTGTTTGTTTGTTTGTTTGGATATAAGGAAAAGGTTTATATACAAGAGGAACAGGACATTGAGAAAACATCCCAGCCCAGTCCAGTTCAAAGTCTTAAATCCGATATTAGCCTCCATACCTGAAATCAGTCTATAAAGTCTCTTTCTGACCCATGAAGTCACAGGTTAGTGGGTGCAGAATCCCAGTGCTGGCAGGGGTCTCCCTATGGCTCCTTGCTTCCAGGGCTCAGGGCCCATCAACAGCATCCCGTGGTAGCAGAAGCAACTCACCACTGGCAGAGGTCTCCATGTGGCCGCCCCAGCTTCAGAGGTCTGGCTCCATCAGGGGAAAGCCGTGTGGTCTCTCTGATGACTCTGCCAGCTTCTCGGATGCTGCCATCTTGTCTTGTCCATGATTCATCGTCTCTGTGTTCTACAAGTTTTGAAAATGTTTAATGCCATGTGTCTACCACCACTGTATCATCATACAGAATAGTTTTAGCTCTCTAAAAATGCCCTATGCTGTATTTTAGTCCCCAGACACTGGCAATATGGGTCCTTACTCTGTTTCTTCAAGTTTGCCATGTCATAAAGTTTGAATGATATAGTACATAGTTTTGGGGGACTGACTTCTTTCATTTTTCAATACGACTTTAACATTTTTTCATGTCCTTTAGTGGCTTGATCTCTAATTTCCTTTTGCTTTTGAATTACCTCCAGCGAAGATGTATGGACTTGAACAGAAGCACAACTGTGAGGATGGTGTCAGGGCAGGTGGTTCGTCCTTCTGTGTGTATTGAGGAGCTCAGGCTTGGAACTGACTCAATGGCACCAGTAACAACAATACAGATGTAGTACACTTATTATATCTCTCATCATTCATTATTTAATGGCACCTAGTTGCTTCTGATCTTTTTATAATTATGAATAAAGCTTCTGCAAGCAGTCATATGGAGTTTTTTATGAACACAACTTTCCTCTTAATTGAGTTTACACCTTTGAGTGTGTCTGAAATGTCAAATGGTAAGAACATGTTGAACTTTGCAAGAAGTTGTCAGAATGTCTTCCGAAACAGCTATAGCATTTTCATTGACAATGAATCAGAGTTCTGAATCCGACTTAAAGTGTTGATTTATTCCAATATTTAGTTTTTCCCAGATTCCAGAGAACTGGGCCTTTTTAATTCCAAGGTGATTAAACATACCTATCTTCCATCTATGGTTTCTCCTCATAGTTGTTTTTTGTTAATATTAAAATTTCTCCAGTTTTTCCATGTTTCCTAAAACAGGCTCATGCTACTGCTCAGTTTCACAGATTTGCTGCTGAACACTACAGTGGAGTAAACGAATGGTATCATCATATCAATTGACCAAGTGATCACAGGTCTCCCAAGGTGACTTCTTGATCACATATTTGTGAAAAGATTTCAAATGTCCTCACACTGTCATTCATATTAGCCAAAGACAAGTTGTTTATTTTGTATTCTTTCTAAGTACCACACGTTGTATGAGGAAACAAGCCCACTGCCATCGAGACAGAATAATAATCTTCTAGGACAGGGTTGAACTGTCTCACAGGGTTTCCAAGACTAAAATCTTTACAGATGTTGACTTGAAACATAGAAATTAACTTTCCTGCCTGAGCTTGAAGCTTCATTAACTTTTCTTCCTCACTTCTCTTCCCTTCCTGAATAATTGAGTCAGGTCAAGCAAAGTAGGCACCTAAGACTGTGATATCTGTTTGTGCCATCAAATGAAGGAAATGCATAAAGAATGTTAGAAACATGCAAGGTAAAACATAGATAATTATAATATGGGATTATAACAAAATAAGGAATTATGCATCCCTACTGATGTGGCACTAAATGAAGGCACTAGAAGTGTGAAAGGGAACAGCATACTTAAATAGTTTCAAAGTCTCCTTCAGCCCATGAATCTGTTCACTTAAAGGGGAAAAGAATAATTTTATAGTGACAGAGCTTGATAGATTTTAATCAAGTAATCAGAGTGGACATCATCATTAATTGAAATTATAGGCCACCTGATCATGTCCAATGAGAACAGACTAGGCTTTCTTCTGTAATATAACTGCCTGGATCTAATGACACAAGAATCTCAGAAAACTCAAATCGAGGATATTCTACAAAAAAACAACAACCTGGCAATCTTCAAAAGCATCAAGATCTTAGAAGAGTTACAAATGGAAAATTATCAAAAGGAACATGTCAGTTACAGCATTTGGGGACTTGTTTTGCTATACAGAACATTATGTGGCAATTTGTATAATTTGAATGGGAACAAAGGAGGAATTGGTTGCACTTTATCAATCCTAATTTCTTGATCTTAATGGTAGCATCGTGTACTGAAGGAGTATGCTCTTGTTTTTTGGAAATATGCATTACCATGTTTGCAGATTACAGAGTGTTGATGATAGATATGTAAACTTGGGTGGGCCAGGATTTGCTCATGATATAATCTAACATAATGTGGCCAGCTCCTTGGTGGGATCATGTGTGAAACCAGAAAGTACTAGTGAGGAGACTAGACCTCCTCAATCTAGTACAATCTGGGTATGATTGAGGGAAGTTTCATTCAGGGTTTAGGTCATTCTTGTATAGATTGACAATGTGTGGAAGCTAGTTCACTCCTGCTGGATCAGGCTCTTCAATCTGGTTCCTAAACTTGGCATATCTCCTGCCCATCCTAAGAACCATCAGGGGAATGCTGACCTGGGATTCATTCAGCCAATCTTGAATCCATTTAGCTGAGCATCCACCAGCTTGTGATCTCTCTGTTTCCTGTTTCTCAGCCCCCCCCCCCCCCAATGCTACACGAGTAAGAAGAATTGTGATGGGTAGGTTTGTTATGCCAACATGGCCACAGAAGATTGGTGGGTCTGTTGTGACGGCATGGCCAATGAACACACGGGATGAATTGAAGGGCAGAGATAGGAAGGGGTCAGTGAGTCCCGCCCTCTCTTGCTTCCAGATCTTCAGACCAGAGAGCTGCCTTGTTTGTCCTGTGTCTCGACCTCCAAGCATCACTACCCATGGGACACCTAATCGTGGATGGTGGAGCTGTGAGTTGAGAATTCTTCAAGCCCCACTTCGTCACACTCCTGGGATATACATCTCTTGAGCTGAGGACTGTTGGACTCTGTCATCTGGCTGACTGTTGGTGACCTGCTCTGCTGTTTGCTGCCTGTGACCAGATAGCCTGAATTGCTCTACAGAGGACTACTCAGCGGCCCTCAAGACTTGAAGGACTGCTGGTCTTCTAGTTGTCTCAAGCAAGTGAGTTGCACTGAACAATCTGTATTGCTTTATAGATAGTTAACTGTTTCTTTCTTATCTTATATACCTTTCTCTATATATAAATATATAAAAAGAATTACTAGTGTCCTGATTTTTATTTCTCTAAAAGAACCCTGCCTGACACAAGAAGTCTTCCGTTTATGTCTGAACCAGATTGGGTTTACCCACTTCTAC
>PVJH01013900.1:0-58650 GCA_004026705.1 Nesogale talazaci
TATCTTCATAAATTTTATTTGAATCTCATACTTCTTTTATATTTTGCTGCTTCTTTTCTCTCTTAGATTTTAACATCACTTTTCAGTAATTTGATTCATGACTTTATTTGAAAATTCTTAATATTTACCCTGTTTCTATTTAAGATTATTGATTGACTTTTGTGTGTAATAGCAGCAATTTATGGAGTGCTTTTTACTGTTTTATTTCTTTGTGTTTTGTTAACCTAACCCAATACCAAATGATCTCATGTGATGAAAATACAACCACACCATAGGGTCTTGAAGGCTGTCACCCTCTGGAAACAGGTCCCCATGCTTATCTTCTCATGAGCATGTGCATAGATTTGAACTCATAATCTTTTGGCTGGTAGTCAAACGCTTGAGCATTTGTACCAAGTAGGGTCTCCTCCTATTATTTCTAAATACTCTAAAATATCTATGATTTTTTTTGTCTTAATGAAGAGTCATTTCATTGGGTGTTTTGAAGTTTCCAGGTGGGATACATATTTTTCACAATTATGTTAAAGATTATTATCTATGTCTAATTTTGTGCCATTAAAAACTTTCTGTAATCATTCACTTTTATAACATATTTACCATGTGCAAAAATGCTTATGGTTTTAATGAAAATCCCTACTTTAGATAAATATGGTTAAAATAGTAAGCAAATACTGTACTCAAAAAATGAAATATTCATTGGATTGGTATATTATGTCAAGCAGTGTTCAAGACAATGGAACTTTGGTCCATTGAAGTGGACAAAAGTGGTAAAGTTCCTATTTTCTTTTTTGGATGGGCATCTAAAGTTCCTATTTTCATGAAGTTTGTAAGTTGGTCAAAAATAGGTAATAAAAATGCAAGGAGGGACAATTTTTGATGACACATGTTAAGTGCAACAGAGACAGTAAAATAGGGACAAATGAATGGAAAGCAGCAGAAAGGGCCGTAAGATGCTGCTACTCTGTTGAGTTTGGGCAGGACATCACTTATGAGGAGGCAGTTGAGTAACGACCTGCAGGAAATGAGGAACAGTCATGTGCACATCTGGGAAACAAATACAACACAGCTGTGTAATCGTTCCATCTTTGCTTCCAAGGAGCAAGAATATATTTCTTGCAAGGAATGGTCTGGCTGTATTTCTTCCAAGACATATTTGCTTGTTCTTCTAGCAGTCTGTGATGTATTCAGTATCCTTTAACAACACTGTAATTCAAATATACCAATTCTTAAATCTTTCATATTAACTCTTCAGTTTTCACATGCATATAAGCAACCACAAATTAACAAGAAGATTTCAAAGGGGAGCCAAAGGCAGAATAAAAGACATAGGTTCAGGATGGGTTTGGGACTCACAGTAAATCCCACCTATAATTCAAGAAAAGTTGGTTCTTATATCATGGCCCTGCTTTTACCTACATTCAAGGAGGGAGAACAGAAAATATGGGTACTACAGAAAAGTGTGGTGAAGAAATTTTATGGTGTTCAGCTATCAGATAAAATAACATCAGAGTTCTTAAAAGCTTGTTTCCAAACAAGCACCCATCAATATGAAATTTGAATGTTCACATGGAAGAAGCACGCCAACATCAGTGACTGCAAAATTGTAAATTAAATATTCTGAAGCCAAAGGAGGGAATAGAATCAAAGCCTAAATGTGAGAACCTGGCTTTCGGAAGGCTATGATGACTGTGAGAGCCTCAGGTACATTAGTGAGATCTGCATAGGAAATAAGTCTGTGGGGCTCTCCCTCTCTCCAAGTTAGAGGGATAGGAAGAGACTGGTCATCAAACATATATTGGAGAGATAACGATAGAAGATCAAAATGATTAATTAACCTGCCATGAATGGCTCAAACCTTTCCAGATGTTGCCCGCTCTGATGCATGCTGGGCTTGCTCTGGATTTTTTTTCTTTCATACTGGGGTTTATCTCAGATGTACTTTGTCATTGGGGTCTTTGTCATTGGGGGTGACCCCTTGAATATTATGTTTTCCAGTATATAAAACCCAGCTTTAATGGACATATAGAGCCAGTAAGTCAAATAAGGGTTTCAGTGGGGGGGGTGGGTACAGTGGGGTGCTGGTGGGGTAAAAGGTAGATAATATCAAGGAGTTCCAAAAGGAAGATAATGTTTTGAAAATGATGGTGGAACAAATAGTACAATGTTGCTTGATGTGATTGAAATCTGAAACATATCTGTGTTAGCTCCCAATAAAATGGCTTGGAAAAAAAATAATTTGTCTTGGGTAAGGTTCACCTTAAGCCTCAAAGTGACAGTAGTGTTCTGTAACACTTTCAAGAAACTTGTCTTTCAATGCAGTGCATCTTTTAATTGATTGGCTTCTATTTCCACGCACATTGAAAGTGGGTCTGTATATAACAAAATCTTTGACAATTCCATTTTTTTTACCATTTCAATACATATCATATCATTATATATGAGTTGACTTATGAAGATTTGGGGTTTATTTACATTGAAACATAAGCTATACTGAACACTGCAGTCATTGCTTTTTATCAGTAAATGCCTCATTGGGTACATGACTCCATGCTTACCATTGCCGGCAAACAGGGACTGCAATTTATGAAATAAAACACAACAAAACATTCCTTATATGTGTGTTCAATACATACATGTTACTATATTTCCTGGTGAAAATATGAGGGGTACCCCCCCCAACAGATAAGTTTTCAAAGCTATGCATCTTTTTTTTTTAATCTTATTACCTTCAAAGTAGTCTCCATTACATTTAATACATTTGTCAATTCTCTGATTTCATTCTTGGAAACGATTTTCAAACTCATCTTTGGGATGGCCGACAAGTCCCTTGTTTTTTTCTTCACTTGTTGTACTTAGTCAAATCACTGTCACTTCAAGATCCCGGGCATTCATGGAAGCAAAAATAGCGGTTGGGTGGAGTAATGTCAGACGAGTGGGGTGTGTGAAGCAAAGAGGCAAGCTCTTCTTTGTCAAAAATTGGCGCCCTGAGATGGCTGCACGAGCAAGCACATTGTCATAGTGCCAAAACCAGTTCATTATCTGCCACAAAGCAGGCCTATTTTTGTCATACACTGTTACACAATCCTTTCAGGACCTCTTAATAGAAAGCTGACCTAACAGTTGATATGGTAGCGTGAACTCCAAAGGCACTATGAGTAGACATTTTCATCCATTCAGGAAGTTGATGCAGATCCAGAGTGAGGTTTGTCATCAATCAACATTTCACCCTTTTTGAAATAAGAAAGCCACTCCTACGCTTGAGTTTTTTCCATAGTGCTACCCAATAAGCCATGTTCAACACCACAACAATATCTGGCATTTTTCCTCACCAGGAAACAAAATTTCATAGCCTTGCATTCTTTAAAAAAAAACAAGTATTATATAATATGAGATTTGAGCAATACTACTTTTATGAAAGTATTTACTATGACCAGAAGAAACCTCAGGCCATGCCACTGTGTCCACTAACCCAGAGCGAGTTTCCCCATGCTCACCTAGGGGGAAAAAACACTACAAAAGCTATGCTCAGCTCAGCACAATTCTGCTTTTTTGAGGGGGGGGGTACCGCCTTCTACATCACTGTTTGGTATTATAAAACAAAATTTAAATATCTAGAAGAAGAATATGTAACAAACTCTTAAACTTAAAGGAAAATAATAAAGATGAGGGTAAAAATATGTGCTTATTCATGCACGTATCTCCAGATTAACAAGCTAGACTTCACCCCCACACTCTTAATCCTCAAATTGACATCAGCTTTGGTGACTGTCACAGATACTATACTAGTATTTTATTTCTCACATTTATAATACAGTAATTCACATTTACATGTACATTACAGTAAAGCTACAAACTGACTTCTCTGCAAAATAAGCATCATTAAAACATGTCATAGATTTGCTTCTAACAAAACATGTTTTTATAATATTGCAAGTACTTTTTACCCATTCAAGTAGGTGCATGTCCATACTTAGACATAAGACATACGCAACCATACTCTTCACAAATAAAGCTCGGATAGTGGAATATAGTAGAACTGTTTGTGAGAGTGTTGGTCCTCAAAGAACATCAATGTCTTTATTAGTGGTAAAGTGGGCAATTTATCCTTTAGCAAACAGAAATATCTTAGAAGTTTAAAATAATTTGCAATAATTTTATTCATTTGAAAGTTCTTCTAAAAAAAACTAAAATGAATAAACTTTACTGTTTTCTATATTAATATTACTCTGGCCTACTGAAAAATCACTGACAATGTATTTGAATTTTGTTTGCAAAAATATAAACAAAGCTTAAAAACAATAGAGTATGACACAATAAAGTAATCTTTTTATTGCTTCTTTCACTATATATATAGCTATTATACTGAGTAATACAAATAAGTTAAAACATTACATATAGTGCTATGCTTTTGTGTAAAATTAAAAACAAGTAAGATGAAAGTCTACTTTTTGAAGAAATAATATGTCTCTCTATTCTCTCTCACACACACTCACACATAGATAAAAATCAATATGGAAATTCAAGATTTTTGCTACCTGAGGTTGAGGCAAGCAGGGTGTAGAATGGGAAATAAGATGGAAACAATTAAGTTCACGTCAAGGTTCTCATTTTCATAACAGCCATGCATTTGCTCTGTTATGAAGAAAGTAATTAGATCATTAAATAGAACTTTTCAAATTGTTTCAAGAAATAAGAATTGTGATCATTAGGTCTTGTAAAATACATAAAGGTGTATTTTAAAGAAGTAGAAAGCATCTCTAAATTTTTTCCCTTTTCTTTCTCTCCATCAAGAGTCATTTGAAGACTACACTTCTGCCTTTTACAATTCCAGCATTCCCTGATTTTTTACAAATGAAAGCAGTCACTTAACTGGGAGAATATTTTGGTATTCAAATTTATTGCAATATAAAATTTATATGCATTTTGATTCTGCTTTTGAACTTAATTCGTTTGCATGGTTAAAATTGAAAACCTACAGGATGAAGGATCACTATTTTGAATTAAAAAATGGAGATGATTTTAGACAACAACATATAAGAAAAAATGTCTAATGGGGGGGGGGGCAAGTATGGAGAGGGGACTACAGAGACACATAATAAAAGGTCCCAAAGTGACAGAGTATTCATGGAAGGTTAAAAAAACAGGATGGGGGATTTTATTTCACATATGTACACTTATCTTTTGTTTATATTTTTAAACAATTTTAGGAAACCCAGCGTTTTAGGAAAGAGACACAAATGATCAAAATCATTCAAGTGTAATCTTATTATTTTTACTAATTTTTGCATTAATCTAATTCTTTCTCTTTGAGACTGGGTTAGATTGAATAACTGATCAAATTTTAAAAGTTGTTTTTTAAAATGAAAAAAATGGAAAACAAACAAAGAAAAACAAACATTTGAACAATCCAAAAACCTATTGAAACACCCATGACAATAAAAAAGAAATTTAAAATTCACAATATTGAATTATGTAGGTTTGGACCAGTTACAGACATATTGAGGGTCTACATATTTAGGTTGTATTGAACTATTAATTAAAAGATTTAATCATTTTTATCATTTAAATACATTTGGATACAACAGTTACATCAAGTCTTCTGGATTAGCAAAAGTATTGTTAATATATTGAATGCACTTATTATTAGTCATTACGACGTCTAAGTCATTTGACTGTGTATCAAATGAAAGTATGTTTGGCTAAAATCAGTTTTGACATGACAGTTTTCTCAGAGTTCATGTATCGGAGGTACACTGGTGGTAGGGCACGGCCCCTTAAAACCACCCAATAGTGAGCTTTCCGTTCATAATGAGGGAGAACTACAACAGGAGCAAGTTGTACCAGACCAGGTACAGTCGCTAAATATACGTGACTGACACCTTGCTTATCACTTAAAGCCAAGGGGACATTATGCTTTAAGGCTTCACATAGCTACATCTCAGGATTTTAATAGTGTGGGAGGCTTCCCAAATCAGTATTTCAAGTGACAGATGATTTTGTTGTGTCCCTTCTCCATAGCATCAATATCATCATTCTATAGAGAATTAACTAGAGTAAGCACCCAGCAGTCAGTGGTAATGAATTGTAAATGTGTGACAATTATGGCTCTTGAGGTACAAAAAAACACTTCTGTAGTGATTTGTGGAGCCTATTTTTTTTTATTGGGAATGAGTTTAAAACTGCCAGATTCATTAGCTATTTGAGCTACCCGGTCATATCCTTTGTGTGTTTGTGTGTTAGGCTTTCTTAATCGAAGAAATAAGCTTACATAATTTCTTTTAAATTACACATCGTGGGGAAGGAGGTCTGCAACACGGGGAGGTTTTTAAGAAAAAAACGATAACATGGAAATGCCAAGAGCAGATTCACATTTTAAAAATATTTAATGAGCAATAAAAGGCTTCTGTAGCGATTCCAAGGGATGCACAGCATGGTCCAGGGAAGAAGCCGTGTGCTCCGGTAATTCCTCTTGAGAATGTTACAATTTAGATTCCAATTATTTTCTGCAGCTAAGGCCCCCTTGTCTGATTGTCTATCTTATTTTTTTCCTGTCTGGAGTTAGAACAGTAAACCGATATTGATATATTTTCTAGCAAAGATGATTTTCTAGATTTACTCTATCTTCTGCAAAAAGAACAGAAGAATCTCACTATGTGAAATAAGGAAAGATATTTCCAAATGAAAAGGGAAATATATGTAATATATGTGAATGTATTAGAAGTATATGCATACATATATGGATGAACATCTATGTATATGTACATATAAATGTTAAAAAGCATGAAGCATATGTGTATTCTTTCAGGATTACACTAAATTTGGTTGCTTGGGGTTTATCAGTTATCTATCAAATTAGTTATTTAAGGGCTGAGCCCCGGTGGTGTAGAGGTTGTGTGCCGGACTGCGGCCCACAGGGTTGGCAGTTCAAATCGAGCAGCAGCTCTCCAGGAGCAAGGTTGAGCCTCCTACTCCCACCACGGGACAGTGATGCCCACAAAACAAACAAACAAACAAACAAAAAGCAATCAAATTAGTTATTTAAGTATCTGTTACATCCTAACCCTAGATCATACCAAACAGATGGTATCAATGAGATAAGATTTATGTTATTATGTTAGTCATTGTCATTTATTTAATAAACATCCATTGTGTCAGGCTCTTCACTATCTTTTAGGATAGACTGCTAAACTAAAATGATTTCTTTACCTCATGGAGGTTACATTTTAATTGAGCTGTGAGAAAGCTGTTAAGTAATGTCAGACATCACCATGAGTTAAGAATGGTGGTAGGAAGAAGAGTACATCTTATTATGAAAGTGTGTAACAAGTGTTTCTGAAGTGATTTGTTTCCTGGCACTTACAATACTGTTCTTGTTCTTAGACCTTTCTTTGAGGGTCTGATTCCTAGAACCATATATACATGTGAAGGAAAAACTGCTCAGATTTTATCATCATTACTTCAGCTCATTGTTACAGCCATTGTGCAAAATCATCTCCTTGCTTAATAAACTGTGTCTTTTAAAGATTATTGCCTCCAGAAACATGGCCAAAGGATACAAGATAAAAATCTCACTGGGCTTGCTTCGCATGAGTGCTCTGGCTTTACTTTTACCAACAGAGATGTGATCATTCTTCTGGAAGCCAGTGGTATCTTTAAAATACCTTACCAGTTGTAACTCAAAGGCATCACTCTTCTTAAATATTTTGTACTCATTTTCTTTTGAATGCATGTGAAATTATTGAAAATACCTTATCTTGGAAGGAGGGTGAAATTTCAAAAAAAAAACTAAAAAAATATTTTATCTTGGGTCAGGTATACGTTTTAGTTTTCAAAGTGTCATCTTTACTTTTTAGCACATTTATTTTTGAGGATGAACATTTAGTCCTTATATAAATAAACTTGATAATCTTATGAAACAAATATATATAATATAGTCTTAAAGCAAGTCTATGCATAATATACATATTATATGTCTTACAGGTAATTTAATGTTTTTATATGCATTATTTTAAAGAAACTTTTTAATAGTACATTAGGTGACATTAACCGAGCAGATCATAACCCATAATAGAAATAATTCAAGACAAGATGTCCTACATTGGATATGGAGAAAGATTCAAAGAAGTACCTGATTATTAGCCCCCTGAATTTTTGAATTTAGATGAGAAAAGCAAATACATGAACAATTATTATTTGAATCATCTTTGAATTCACTTATGATAAAAGACTATAATGAAATCTATCTTATTTGATGGATATGGAAACTAGATACTCATCTCTGAATGGAACACTGTTAGCACAGAGAGATGTACATGAACTCACATTGAGATCATGAAGAAGGACTCATGGTTTTTCTCACCTTTTCTTTTGACCCAGATGCATATTTTCTGGATTGTCCTAGGCATTTCATTTGTATTGCAATTTCAGAGGAAGGAAGTTTAATGTGATACATGAATTTTCTAATTTTTTTTGTCTCTCCTAACTCTCTTCCTCTTTTCAAAAACATAGTATTCTCAAGGGCAAGGAATTAATACTCAATGTAAGTTATGTACAGCTGGCACTTGATGTTAAGTAATAATATTTGAGTCAATTTTATATATTTACTGTTCTGCAGGGATGAGCCTATTGTTTATTAGCCGTTAGGGAAATAGCTTAAGTGTGAGGGAAAAAATAGAAGACATATGGGGTGCAGGTATTTGCTGAGCTGTTCAGTGAACTACATTACTGAAATGTTGCCAAACCTTAAAGCTCTCTTCAGAATTCTTAATCAGTATGAGTATTCTCTTCTCATCCTCTTTATAAGTCTTCGGATTGCTCTAATTATAGTCGAATAATTAAGGCCACTTCTACCTGAAATATGTACTTCTTTCAACAACCTAAGACTGTATCCAGAAAAAAGGAGCTGTCTGTTCAGTCATTCAATTATTTATGGAAATTGTTGTTCTAAGACCTATGCTATATATTGGACAAAAAGTGACTAAAATTACTCCTTCAAGAAAATCAGAAAGTAATTGCAATAGACTAGAGGGTAGTCAGTGATAACTTGGACTAAGATGATAATATCCTCTAAGAGGGAGAAGAACTGGGGATAGGAGGAATGGAATGGGGAGGGCATGGCAAGCTATTGAAAGTTTATTAAGTTGTTTATGTTTTTGAATAAGAATGGATTATCTGAAACTGAAACCCCCCATAAGGGAAAAATAAGAAATTCAGAAGCTAATACACTGATAAGATTATTTTTAAATAGAAAAATTAAAAACATATTTTCTATTATAGTATTTAATTAATGTAAAAAACTTAATGACCATATTTTAAGCCTACAATGTCTTGACGGCCTATTTTCATGTATAATAATAAGATTTTTAAATATTCCAGGTGACTTATTCATATCTCTTCCTATCAAATAACTGCTTAACCCCATATCTTAATTTTAATTGCAGAGACATTAAAAAGGATATTTAAATACTAAATTGTAACTACTAGGCAGAGATGAATACATGAAAATGTTAAACCATAGTGATCAAAACACAAAGTTTAAAGAAGGCACATCTCGATAGAGGTGTTGACACTTAAATTGTCTCTAGAAGAATATATACTTAAGCAATCAATTTTTACAAGTTTGGGGGGGTTACTTTACAGGAAGAATAGCATGCACAAACTCCATTGAGTATTCAAAGGATGACAAGTAAGTCATTTTGAGACAATAGCTCTTTAGTGGGGAGACATGGAAAATAAGCCTAGAAAAATACTGATGTCATACATGAAACATTGTGTGTGTGTGTGTGTGTGTGTGTGCTCGTGCATGCGGGTTCGCATTTGGAATGAAGTAATGGAAACCAGGTGATGCAACAATTAAGTTAACTGAAAGGACCAGTGACTTCAGTAGCAAAAGCTTGATAATCTGCTTAAAGATTATAGCTAAGGGGCCGGTGGCGTAGTGGTTGAGTGCAGGACTGCAGTCCATTGGCTTAGCGGTTCAAATCCAGCAGCAGCAAGGCTGGGCCTCCCACTCCCACCAGAGGGCAGTGATGCTCAAAAAATAAACAAACAAAAAAAGATTATAGCCATCACCTAACACCTAAAACAGTGATGTGAAGAGGGGATCCTCGGTAGCACAAGCAACTGAGCACTTAGTTAGCTGAAGACAGTCAGTTGGAATCTACCTGGAAAATCCTAGTCAGAAAGACATGGTGTTATGAGTGAGGGGGAGTGCAGAGTGGGGACCAGGGCCCTTCTGTGGACGACTGGACATTCCCTCACAGACGGCCAGGGCAGGGGACGAGGAAGGCAGGGTGTAGTATAGCAATGATGAAACATACAATGTTCCTCCAGTTCTTGATTACGTGCTACGCCTCTACTAGCGTGATCCCCATGCTCCCTTACAAATGCAGGGGGACCAGAGGACTCACACTGGTACAGATAGGAACTGAAAACACAGGGCGGTCAGGGCAGAGGAACCCCGTGGGACTAGTGGTGAGAGGGGCGATACTGGGAGGGTAGAGGGAAGGTGGGGTAGAAAGGGAGAAAAGATTGCAGGGATCTACATATGGCCTTGTCCCTGGGGGACAGACAGCAAAAAGTGGGTGATGTCAGATGGTGTGAAATATGACAAAATAATAATCATTTATCATTTATCAGGGGTTGCTTGGGGATGGGCAAATGGAGAGGGAGGGGGAAAATGAGCAGATGCCAGGGACTCATGTGGAACGCAAGTGTTTTGAGAACAATGAGGGAAACAAATGCACAAAAGTGCTTGACACCATGGATGCATGTGTGGATTATGATAAGAGTTGTACGAGCCCCCGTTGAAGTGGAAAGGATAAAAAAAAAGACGTGATGATATACTTCCTAAAGATGCCAGTCACTGAACAAACTGTGCAGTCCAGTTCTGTTCTACTTGCAGAGCATAGCAGTGAGTCAGGTCATTTTTAGTCTGAAGACAATGACTACCACAGAAAACAGCATTTCCCACTGAGTGGGGAAAATAGAAGATCGAAAATTCCAATATAGTGTTTCTATTGTCTTTTGCAAAATAAAACTCTGAATTTCACAGTGGTGTTAATGGGAGACGTTACTCATTTCATTCGCGAAAAGGATCAGAGTCAGATGATTAGAGAAATGCGGAATAAAGGCTAGTGAGTTTCTTGACTCAGTTTGAGAGAACCTTTAATATGCTCATCAGGATGGGGTTTTGTTGGTGAGAAATTTGTTACTTTTCACATCTACATTTCATTAATAGCTTTTTAAAAAATTCACAGTACTTTTTCATGCATAGTCTTGAAAGTTCTGTTTCAAGTCAGGCAAAAAAAAAAGCCTCTCAGGAAAATAAGAAGATTCCTAATGTGAGTAAGCTAAACTATACATGCCTTAACTAAGGGATTTCTATCCGGGGTTTTCAAACATCAGTTTTCAACCTAGGTAGATACTGAGAACTGTGGCTAATAAAAAGTGAGGAAGCACAAGAACAATGAAAAGTGTTAGGTGCTAATAGCATTTTTCTCTCTAAAAATTTGAAAGTCTACTTTAGAAAGTGACATCTTAAGAGATCACAAGTCTGTGTGAAGGAGAACCCCACTTATGGAATAAGAACTGCTCAAGATGCTATTCAGGAACTAGCTTGAGTGGTAACACAGAGACACTGGATGAAAAGCCATCTGCACATTATGTGCTTTCAGGAGGAACATACAGATGGGTCCAAAGCCCCACCCCTTGACTTTGAAATTGAGGAAAACTATATTTAATGTGGCTGGCTATATAATTTTAAAAAGATGAGCACTTCACCGTTAAAATAAGAAGAGAGTATTGGTAAGGTATTTCCTCCTATATTTCAGTATATTTCTGAAACAATGGTTTCATTGTACATAGTTACATTTATTTTTAGATATTATGCTCTTAATTTGACATTCTCCTCTAATACACAAATTCTAGAGATAGCTAGATGAAGGGAGGATATTTACATGGAATAATGTGTTTTTGCATCAATGCACATAGTAACTTCTTGTGGGCCAGAGTAAAAATATGTTTTTTAGGATTTTTAATGACTGTCTGTTTGCAAGTAGATACCCTTTGAAGGCATCTTTCTTTCAAGATGCTTTTAGGTGAACTTAATAATTTAAGAGAGTCTTCCATAGTCTCATCAGATAGCAACCGAACACTTTAGCCATTTGCACATCTCAGAGACTTCGTATATATTGAATGTCTTAAACTGAAAGGAGTCAAGAAAGAAATTTGAAGACTCAAGTTGTATTATTGAAAAATTCTATGGGGAAAATACTGAATTATGTATGTCCATCCAAGTATGGTAAGACTATACAGAATCATGTGTCAAAAAGAATTTGTCAACATTCCACCATTTCACAAGGAAACACATGAGAAATATCCAATTGTGATAAAGGAAGAAATGCAAACTGCACTGAAAGCATTAGTCCCAAGCAAGGTTCCAATCATTGATATAATACTACTTTAAATAATTCAAAAAGTTTATAAACTGCTGGAGGCACTTACCCATCTATGCCAGGGAATTTGGAAAACAATTATTTGATCAACTGGAAGTGATTCTTACTTATACTTATTCCAGAACAAATGGTGACCCAACAGAAATTATGTTTGGTCATAATTTGGAGCAATGCCATTGATATCATAGGTAAGTATAGTTTTGCTGAAGATCATTCTTCAATTGGTGCAGTAGTAACTTGAGAAGTAGGTGTCAGAGGTGTAGGCTGGATGCCAAAGAGATCACAGACCAGAACAAGGGATATCCTTGCTAATGTCAGATGGAACTCTGTTGAAAGAAGAAAATACCAGAGTATGTTTACATGTATCTCATTCACTACCCAAAGTACTTGACTGTGTAGAGCATAAACTCTGATTAACTTCAAGAAAACTGGAATTCTGGATTACATCATTATGCTCATGAAGAACTTTTATATGGGCCCAGTATCAGTTTGGTAAAAATCCAAGATAATAATGCATTGGTTTAAAATCAAGAAAAAGAGCATGCAAAGGCTGCATCCTCTCATTATACTTAATTTGTATACTGAGCAAATAATCAGATAAGTTGGAATATATGTAGAAGAATGTAGTATCAGGATTGCAGGAAGTCTTATTAACATGCTATATGCAGATGACATAACCTTGCTTGATGAAAGTAAAGACTTAATGCAATTTCATTATTCACAACAGACAAGCACTACATAGTCCTGCAATGGAATCTTTGAAGGATAAAGATTGAAAACTTCTATATCAACTACAACTCAATGAAAAGAAGGTCTAAATACCCACAGCTGGACCATCAGATAGCATAATAAATCTAGGAAAGATTGTAGGTCTTAAGGATTTTGTCTTCCTTGGATTCACAATCAGTGCTGATAGAAGCAGTGGTTAGCAGATCAAGACACATATTGCATTAGTTAAATCTGTTGCACAGAACCTCTTTAAAATACTGAGTATCGGGACTGAGCCCCAGTGGCATAGTGGTTGAGTGTGGGACTGCAGGCACTGGCTTGGCAGCTCAAATCCAGCAGAAGCTCTCCAGGAGCAAGGCTGCTCCTCCCACTCCCACCAGAGGGCAGTGATGCCCCCCCCCCCAAATATTGAGAATCAAGGCTGTCACTTTGTGGACTAAAGTGTATTTGGCCTAAGCCATGGCACTTTGAATAGTCTACTATGTGTGTAAAAGTTAGGCACTGAATAGAGAAGACAGAAGAAGAGTCGATGCATTTGAATTGTGGTGATGCACAAGAATATTGAAAGCTACCATGGACTGCTAAAAGGACAAACCAATATGTCTTGGAACAAACATGATTAGTGTTCTCCTTAGAGACAGGATTGGCAAGACTTCTTCTTACAAACTTGGAAATGTTGACAGTATACCAATAGTAGGAGAAAGACATCAATTGTATTTGGGAAAGAGGAAGGAAAACAAAAACCTCAGCTCCTCAAGGAGATGGCTTGTCACCATGTCTGTATCACTGGTCTCACACATGGGAACAATTGTGAGGATGTTGCTGGACTATGCAGTATTTGTCTGTTGTACATAAGATTGCTATGAGTTAGAACCCACTGGAATAAAGCATTTTAAAGGACATTTCCAGTGTCATTGCCATCTACAGGGGAAAATAATAATGCTAATAATTTCTAATAGTGCCATACTTCACTATTGCAATATTTTAGATAAAAGATCTAGAAAACATGTGGTATTCAGTTGAGGGAATATTTTTACTCACATGTATAATTTTGTCTTAAAACTCCAAAATCATAATATTTCCAAGGATCTGCTCTTTAGAAAAAAATAAATAGTGTTTTAAGACAAAAGTTTATTTCATATAATTTTGAAATACAATTAATTTTGTGGGACCAGACTAACTTAAGTCATTCTCAATAGTTTATTTTAAAGTAAATGAATTGAGCTATACGAGCCCCCAATAAAATCATTTAAAAATAGTTAAACACACAAAAATTAACAATATTTTTTCTTTGTCCAACAAAATTATGAAATCAGTACTGTTTAAATCAAAGGTAAGAAAAATCATTGCTCTTCTCCTGCCTGTAACCTAACATTGGAAGGAAAAACTGAAAGGTAGAATGACTTTAAGATACTCTACTTGCCATGAAGAGCAGAAAGCATGCCTTACATTTTAAAAATAAAGATTTCTTTCAACCAAAATAAATAAATAAATATTTTTTAAAATCTGTTATAATCACATTTTTAAGCTTATTTGTTAACAACTACTTAATTTGTCATGATTATTTTGTTCTCATTTATCATGATGAGTGCCTAATGAAAGATAAGGGACTTTTAGCACATAGTCTTTTCACAGCATACCTATGTGAAAAGTAGATGCCAGCAAACACATTTCACACATAATAAAAGTAGGGCTCAGAAATGAGGGCCTGCCCAGCAACATTCAGGGAGAAGAATTCTAATCTGATGACAAGGGAAAATTACGTGCAGACGTTAACAACTTAAATAAATTAGTAATTACATTCAAATTCTAGAAGTGAGTTCAAAATCATGTGGTGTGATCAGATGCAAATGATAATTACCATATCCCACTCACAATTTAGAGCCAGAACTAGTTTTCCTTCTAGATTCCTGACCTTCAAATCTTAGCACATTCTGCTCCTTTTGGAGGATTTGCCACCTTAAATTTGACAGTTGTATTTATTTATGCTTTCTCATTGACACCATGCAGCTCCAGAATGATATTTATCACTGACTTTAATCCATCTTCCTCATTTTCTGGAGGAGAGAATGTGGTTCAGGAATTTTCTTAACATTGTACAATCCTATCCTGAAGGACACAGCTAACTTTGCTTGTGATCATTGTATTCCCTGATTCATTTGCAAATAGAAACATAGAGTTTATGATTGTAAATTAAAGCTTTTCTCTTGATGTGTTCAGGTTGTACTGGAATTACTGTCAGAAAATAATATGAGAAGAGAAAAGAAACCGATAGTGAATGACAGAATTAAGAAATCTTATTTTAGTAAATCTTCACACTTGGTAGGTGGCTAGTGGCACAGAGAGAAGACTAGTTAGAACACTATATCCTGTTGTACACTTGGAAGACTTTAAATAAGAAAATGGTTTCAGACATGAGTATTTATCTGAAGTTCAATATATATTTCATTGTTAAATACATCAATTATTTTATATGCCATGAAATATATGCATAACATATGATGTAAAAATTGATCCTAATAGCTACCATGGCATGTATACCTCCACATACACACACAAAACTAGCATGTGTGTGGTATTTATTCCTGTCTCTCTACAAAGCATGGTTCAAAAGTATCTTTTCTGTTAAAACTACTGAAGCTTGAATTTCAACACCTTGCTATCTTATCTTCCTTCTCTTCAATCGCCCAGGTAATAGGATTTCTGTAAGCCAGCACAGGGGTGGGCATGGTGTTTCAGCAGATTAATCTGTGGGCTTTCACCCTTGGAACCTGGTTCAAGTTCATTCCCAACCAAAATGTCCAGTAACCCTCCCTGAGCAGATTGCTCTCAAAAGAATGTGGAATGTAATTTATGTTCGGCCATGCTTTCAGGCTGTTTTTAGAACACTTTTCTACAAGTTGAGGTTTCATTCACAAGTAGAAAAAAAGCATACATTTGCACTTATGTCATGTACCATAGCTTGTATTCCTCTACTGAAATAGAATGTTTCAAAACGTGAGGGGGGAGATTTCAATATCACATTATACTTGAACTCAAAACAAACTCACTGCCTTCAAGTAAAAGCTAACGCATAGTGATTATCCCCTGTGGGTCTCTGAGATCGTAACTGTCTATAGAAGCAGAAAGCCCCGTCTTTCTCCCTCAGATCTATGGGTGGATTTGAACTGCTGACCATGGGGGTCACATCCCAACTGGTAACCACGACACCACCAGGGTTCCTAAATCTCTCCATCGAGCTCTCCATATTTGATGATACGCTAGAACTATCCAAAAAAGAGCAACAAGATCTTTAAACACCCTTAAAACACTTCTCAATGAACATTGGCATACAATGGATTAAACATCAGGCTGCTAATCAAAAGACTGTTCAATTTCTTGCACTGCTCTGTGGGAGAAAATCATGGAGTCTATGTTCCTGAAGAAGATGGACAACAGAGGAGACCGTCTGGGATAGCTCTACCCTGTCTGACCTGATCTCTCAAACTTGGAAGGTGCTCTATAATGATAGATTATAATACTCTGCTTGAAGCTTTTTTCCACACTTCGCACCATGTTACAGCAATGGGCAGACTAATTTTAGAGATTTTTTTTATCATTTTAATCCATTGAGTATTATGTTACTCCATTAAGCATAGGGTTAAGTTGTTCTGTTGTTTGTTCGGCTTTACACTCAAATACGCCAGAATTGCATATTTCAGTCTGACACATCTTTCTGCCCTCTGGACAAGGAGCAAAAACAATCTGTATGGAAAAATATTTTTGGTCTTGAAGCATTTTATTCCAGGACTTCAAAGAATTAACTCACTCTTGACAACTACTGGGATGGCTCCACTCCACTTTTTCTAACTTAAAAAAGTCATTTTATACAGGGTTCATGCAACTCTTATCACAATCTATACATCCACCCATTGTATGTCAGGCACATTTGTACATCTGTTGCCTCATCATTCTCAAAACATTTGCTTTCCACTTGAGCCTTTGGTATCAGCTCCTCCTTTTTCCCTCCCTCCGTGCTCCCTCTCCCTCATGAAGCCTTGATAGTTTATAGATTACTATTTTGTTACATCTCATACTGTCTGACGTCTTCCTTCACCAACTCCCCCCTTGTCTGTACCCCAGAACCTTGTCAATCCTACTAAGTCTCAACAGACTGGCTTCATTACCTCATATAAATATTATTCCAGACTTTTAGTTCACAGAACCCTAAATTATGTAAAGTGTGTATATTAAGCACACGCACAGCACCCCAAAACCCAATCCATCAAGAAGGGACCAACTCATAGCAGCCCAGAAGGGCAGGATAGAACTGCCCTTGTGAATTCCCTAAATTGTACCTCTTTTTAATGAGTTGATTTATTTTTATATTTTTATTTCATTACTTTTACTGGGAGCTTTTGCATCTCTTATCACAGTCTATCCATCCATCCAGTGTGTCAAGCATATTTGTAAATATGCTACCCACCCTCATTTTCAAAGCACTCTCTTACCGCTTGAGCCCCAGATATCAGTTCCCCATTTCTCCCCCCTCCCTTTCCTGCTGGCCCTCCCTCACAAACCTTTGATAAGTTAGTGTTATTTTCATATATTTTTTAATAAATCATTTTATTGGCTGCTCATACAACCCTTATCACGATCAATGAATATGTCAAATTGTATGCAGACCACATTCGCACATTTGTTGGCATCATCATTCTGGAAACATCCTCCTTCTACCTAGACTCCTGGTACCAGCTTCCCATGTTTCCCCTCCCTCAGGAACCCTTAACAATTTACAAATTGTCATTATTTTGTCATCATTCACTATCTGATGTGTCCCTTAACCCACTTCCCCACTGTCCATACCCCAGAGAGAAGGTCATATGTAGATCCCTGAAATTGGTTCCCCTTTTCTACTCCACCTTCCCTTCACCAGCCTGCAACTGCCACTCTCAACCCAGGTCCTGATGGGATCATCTGTCCTGAATTTAAACTGTACCTCTTTGGGGAGAAGCCACATCACCATACTCCTATGAAGTGGCTGGTGGTTTTCAAATGATGACCTTGCAGATTGCATCCCATTATACCTGCTATGCAACCATCATGGCACTGATGATTATAAGTTCAAATTTCGGAAAGATAACATGTTTGATTAGTGTGGTTTAGTAAGGGTTGGACAGTTAGCCACAAAGATGCCAGGGTGCACTCCCACCAGCAGTTGTGTTAGAGAAAATAAAGATTCACAAACTCGGAAAGCTGATGTAGGGTCCCATGATCTGGGTTTTTTTTTTATGTTGTTGTTTTCTTTAATTAGTATTATGTTGTACATTAAGCCAACAATGAATAATAAATGATGATTGTGATCATGACAATAACAACCTAACAAAAACAATTGCATTCTTTTTTTGCTGAGCACATGTAAAATACTGTCTTGTTTGAGTGCTTTAAAAAGTCATCCTTATTCCAAGAACTCCCTATGAATAACTAAAAGCTAATATGCATCCTAAATGGACTTATATGCAAGACTCATCATTTGTACAGGAAAGAACACAACAGAATTTAAGCAATTAACAATGTTGTGTTATAGCCTGAAATTCGACTCAGCATTGTCTAATTTATTTTTCCTTTTGTCATACTTGTGATGTGTTCCTGTTAATTCTATCCATTTAATTTCTCTAGGTTGTACCTTTAACAGTGGGATTCCAACAGGTGGTTGTAAATGGTCATTCCACTTTCAAAATGCTATGACATACATTCTACTATATTGCCAGTGCAGTTTTACTGTGATTTTTCTCTCTTTTATCTGCTACAGATTATTTTTATCTTCTTAAATAGAATATTTGCATGTATTTGTACATCTATGCTTTGGATGTACATTTTTAAAAATTAAAAAAAAAACATTAAAATACAGTAATCTACATTCATTTGAATAAGAAAGACTGAATTAGAATTGATTCATTTAAACTACAGTGCTGGCAAAGAATTGGACTGCCCAAAGAATAAAAAGGTCTGTCTTGGAAGAAGTACAGCTAGAATGTTACTTAACAGCAAGGATGATGAGACTCTCATGTACTATCGGAAGAGACCAGACCCCAGAGAAGGACACCATTGTTGGTAATTCAGAGGGGGGAGGGCAAAAAATGAGGAAGATCTTCAAGGAGATGGACGGATACAATGACCGCAGGCTGAAGCAGAAGCACAGTGTCAGTATGTTATAGGACTGAGCAAGGGTTTTTTGTCATTGTTGTATGCAGGATCATTATAAACTGGAATGGTTTGATGGCACCTAATGACATTTCTTTACAATAAAAGTAGAAATAGTCTATTCCAGAATCATAGCGCCAAAATTTTTATTTACCAAGGGTTTACATCGTTCCTACTTTGAAGAAAGTTTTATTTTAACAAAGTAGGATATTATATTCAGTAAGTTTCTGTAAAATAAAACTTAAGAGTGATCTGAATTTTGTTAATGTCTTTGTTCAGCACAATCCTAATAATATGAATTTTCAAATCTTTTAAAATAGGAAAAGATTAAGAATGACATGTAATTTTGAAAGAAACTATTATCTATTATCACTAATTATAAGTAGATTTATGCAGAATGAATAATATCTAGAAAATGATCATGACCTTTTCTCCCGTTGAACGGTTAAGGAAATAAGCTGGCTAGCACATTTTTCATTAGTAGTCAACTGAGTCTCTAAGTTTACTCTGACAAATATTTATTTGAATGAGACCTAAATTTATGTACAAATTAATTATAATTCTCAAGTAAATGCCTTTCTCAAGTAAAACACCTTTATACATTAAAAGACATTTATTAGAATCACTGTGATGTCCGTTTTCATTCACAAATTGCAATAAAAAGTTCCGACCCTGTATTTTTTGGTGAGGAACCCTGAGAGTGAATGTATGTTGAGCTGCGAGTGCAAGGGTAGCACATGAAAATGACCGGCTGCTTCACAGGAGGAAAACAAGGCTTTCTACTCCTGTAAAGATGTGAAGTCTCATAAACCCACAGGGGACATTCGGTTCATGCTGTAAGGTTGTCACGAGCCACACTACACGGGACGGCTGTGGGTTCCCTCATTTATGTTTCCTGATATTTCTGCTTGGGAACTCCTGGGAGCACCAGCAGAGACGTCTGGGTTCAACTGCTCACGACAAGGTCAGGGGTCATCATTGAGCAGCTACTTCAGGGCAGAGAGATGAGGCTGTCTGGTCCCCCCAATATTGTTAGCCTTGGGAACCCTATATAATGTTTCCAGCTGTGAGCAAAAATTATTTGGTGCTATTTGTTTGAAATATGCATTATTCAGTTAAGAGAGTAGTAAGTATTTTTTTTAGGAATTACATAGTCATTTATGCATCTAAACAAAACATGATCACCAAATTAATCTAATGGAGTTGTGATTAGTATGTCAAGCAAGAAAACATTTGGTATTTGATATATACCAAATGAGACTCTGAAATTTCTCCCTTAGTATCAAGAAAATGTGAGTGCTTTCTCACTCAAATATCATCACCATTTCATATAATATTTAAAAAAAGTATTGTGACAAAATACTGATTTTGAACTTACACCGAATTAGGTCAAATGCACAATTTAGCAGACCTCCTCATATGTATGAATTTCCATTTTCTCAAGATAAAATGGTATGTTTCTTAGAGTGCCTCGTGTACAATACAAGTTAAAATAATATATAATCAAGTTGTATGGGATAAATTAAACATAATTAAGATGACCTAAATATAGTGATTATATAGAATAGTCAATATTTTCAAGAAGAATAAGAAATAACTGGGTTTGTGCAATAAATTATTTAAAAGCATTTTAATTCTGTAGATTTTAGGGTTTTTTAATTGCACATGCTTTAATAATTCACATTAAAAATTTAGCTGAAGACTAAATGTATTCAAGGATTCAGAGTCTGTTTTATTAAAATTTTGCATTTTTTTTCTTTTCTACACAAAGAGTTTTTAGTTTTGAGGAGTTTCTAAATATTTTGTATTTACTAAGAGCATACCTAAGTTTTCCCATGTACTCATTCTTTAAACACATGGCCTTGTTTAACATGTGCATGACTCTCTGCTGAATGAGAGTTGTATTGATATCAATACAAAATTACCGCTGTATATAGTGTCAAGTATTTGACCAACTACACTGGTTTAGCCTACCTTGGTTCAATGTGTGTTTTTGTAAATAAAATTGAATTGGCCCACAAACATGATAATTAATTTAGATGATTTCCCTAATGGTTTTTATACTGCAACAGAAAATAGGAATATTTATAACAGAGACCATACCAAACTTACTACTGTTGAGAGGATGTGGACTCACAGCAATCCAATACGACAGGGAAGAATTTCTCCTGTGAGTTCCCAAGAGTGTAACTCTTTGTAGGCTTCCAAGCTCCATCTTTCACCTTAGAATTAGAAATCTCTCACTAGTGGTTTTGAATTGTGGACCTTCCAGATCACAGCCCAACACATCATCACAATACTGTGTAATAGAGATCAAAGGCCTAAGCACATAAAGGATTTGTTAAATACCTTTTAAAAAAGTCCACCTGATTTAACAGAGAAAACAAAAAAAATCATATTTAATTCGAACAAATGTGTAATTGAGACCCTATGTACAAGATAATCACTTCCTCATCTTGAATTGTCCTCAAAATCTTTCTAACATTTGAGTCCATTATAGCAGCCATTGTGAATGTCCATCTCATTGAGGACCCACCCCTTTTTTTGTCTTCCTACCTTACCAAGCATGATATACTTCTCCAAAGATTGGTTTCTCCTTTCAACGGGTCCCAAAGATGAAGTCTTGCCATCATTGCATTTAGGCATTGTTCTGACTGTACTTCTTCCAGATTTGTTTGCTTGCTTGGTAGTCCATTATACTTTCAGAGTTCTTCACCAGCTTCATAATTCACATGCATTGTGGTAGTCTATAAAAAAAATCCATAAGCACATGTATGTGTATAAGAAGGATGTTTATATACAAGAGCAAATGTACATTAACAGCCCAGCCTCATCCAGTTCAAGGTCATAAGTCTGATATTAGCCTATATGCCCAATCTATAAAATGCTAATC
This sequence comes from Nesogale talazaci, assembly GCA_004026705.1. Classification (NCBI taxonomy): domain Eukaryota; kingdom Metazoa; phylum Chordata; class Mammalia; order Afrosoricida; family Tenrecidae; genus Nesogale; species Nesogale talazaci. Next base: position 22,261 of record PVJH01013900.1, read on the forward strand.
TATAAAATCCTCTTCAGACTCATGAAGCATATGCAATGACCACAGGCCAGTGTGTGCAGTCTTGTGTATCCGGTGGCGGTAGAATCATCTCAGCACTGGCAGGGGTCTCCCCATGGCTCCTCCAGTTTCCATACCTCAGGGTCTATCAGCATGCTCTCGTGTGTTTTATCAGTGGCAATGTCTCCCAGTGAATAAGTGAGGGTATCCTGCTTCCAAGAAGGAAGTACCAGATTTCCTAGAAATCTTAGCGGAGAAAGCCATGCCCACATAGAGGTCTTATTGGCTGTCTACAGATTGACAGGCTAGACTCCACCTCTACATTCTTAATCCTCAAATTGATACCAGATTAGGTGACCACCACACCCATCAATTAATCTCTGGTCTTCTGTATTCATTGTCTAACTTTCAACTGAAGATAAAGATATTGAAAATATCTTGGTTTGGCTCATGTCTACCTTCATCCTAAAAGTAACTCCTAGTTCCTCAATACTTTAAAGGTTTGTGTGCAGTAGATTCATTCAATGCAATGCATCCTTGGATCTGTCAAAGCTGCTTCCATAAGCATTGACTAGAGATCCTAGCCATGGGAAGTTCTGTATAACTTCAATCTTTTCTTAGTTTATCCTGATGGTACCTGTTGCTCCAATTGTGAAGTTTTGTTCTACGTTACACTGAATTGTTATCCACATCAAGGCTGCAAGCCTTGATATTCATTAACAGATGCTTCAATCCCTCCTCCTTTTAGTAAGCTAATTTGCATCCTCTGCATATTTCAAACTGTTGATACCCCTTCTTTCAATCCTGATGCCACATTCTTCTTTGTATAATTCAGATTATATGATTATTTGCTTACTTATATCAATATAGTAAAAACTTTAAAATCCCAAAGGTTTCACATGCTAATGCTTTGTTTACACAGATATTCTGTTATCAAACTGCTCTGAAAGATTCTTATCTTCTCAATGATGTCTAGTTTTCAGGGTGCTTACCGTATACACTCGCATGAAAGTCAACCCAAATATCAGCTGGGGCACCTAATATTACCACAAACACTAATAGAAATTGTGAAAACTCAGCTTATACATGAGTATATACAATACTTCCTCCAGATTTCCCAACTCATCAATGTCATTGTTAATAAAGGGAAGAGAACCATATGGGAGCTTTTCATGGTCTTAGCCTAGAAGCGATACCTGCCCCTTCCACTCACATATTTTTTAACTATTCACAAAACCCTCATTGTAGGGAAGTTGAGAAACATTTCAATAATATGCCCAAGAAGGAAGGGAGACATACAAATCAAAGAGCACTAATGTTATAAATAATATTTGCCACCTAAAGAAAGTAGCTTTGAGGAATCCCCCATCATACTCTTGGAACCTGAAAATGAAGAATATATTCAGCAGGTACAGACTGGAGTCCTTGAGTGGTTCAGACCATTAAAGGACCAGGCTGCTAACTAAAAGTATGGAAAAGGATTGACATCATTCCGAGGTTCACCAGAAGAAAAGCCTGGTGACTTCCTTCCAAAAAAATCAGTCAGTGAGAACCCTGGGGATTGTCACAGGTCAAAGTCAACTTGATGGCAACTGGCTGTGCTTGCTGGACAGAGGAGGCCGGAGGAAAAAGCAGAAAATTAAAAGCAAGCAAACAAACAACCTATGTTGCAAACAAAGACCATGGAGTGCAGGGAAAGTGGAATCAGGCTACACTGGTAAAGAACATAACACATAACACATGCGGGGCCTTCTGAATCCTGTGAAGATTTGAATAGGATTCCACTGAGAACGAGTAAGAGGCTTTTAAGCATGGGCAGGACACGTCTGGTCCAAATTTTAAAGGAACAATTTAGGTGTGAGCAGGGAAAGTATTGAAGAATTTGTCTATGTCAGCCAGATGAAATTCCTTATGTTTTGTTGTGAATTAATTTTGCTGAGTATCTCTTTAGGAGATATTGCAAACATTTAAATTAAATATTTTGCCAGAGAAGGTCATATAAAAGTTATAAGAATTAATAAAAAATGCTCTATTACAGAGATTAAGACATACAATACATCTAGAAGTTATTTCCTTGAGAAATTCAACCTACTATTTGCCACAAATTCCACAAACCCATCCCCATTCATAGAGATTACATACTTGCAGAAGACGGAGATTAATGATGAAAAACCTTATCAGAAACCTCTTTTGTTTTCCTTGCTATAAAATGCAGCTATGTTATGACTCATTTGAAATAAAGCCTGCGCTTGTTCTCCGGCATTAATTCTCTCTCTCTCTTCAGGTGTCAAGCAGTTTACATGTTAAAAAGATGATTTTTTAAAGAGATGATTTTTTATGAAATAGGAAAATATCAGCTTTTCCCTGACTCTTAGTTATAAATTTTCTAAATACTTGATAATAAATTGTGGATCACTGAATAATAGATATGATGTTATAAATTTAATTCTGATATTTTCACAACTAGCTAAACAACATAAATTCAACCACAGTGTAATCACACCTTTTATAACAATTCATATACACATATATCAGGTTAATTATAGTGTGTGTATCTGACAAGAATTTTATGACAACTAAAAACAGTCTTCATTTCTCTTTATAAGTAGCTGATATCTTTTCTTCTCTGGAGTTCATTTTATCTTTTTTATTTAGGCTGTCAAGTAAAATCTAAGATCCACAATTCAAATTTTGAGATTGCCAAGTTTGATAATACAAATTCATGGGTTTCTTTATTTCTCTCAATAGTCATTTTCTTTGAGTTTTCTACCTCATATTGCCTTCTTCCAGGTATTTTTAAAAAGTATCCAACTACAAAGCAATACAGCACATAATACCCTTTATAATTATTGCCTCAAAAATATTTTTCTAGGAGAGACAAATCTTTTTGTTTGAACCTATGTGTTTTAGGAAGTTCATGACTCAGACATGTTTTTCACATCAATGTTTTTATAAATGTGGCAGAATTTATAGATATCCTCATTTATGAGAGGAGGATATTTTGATGAATTTACAAGATGTGACACCCCCTTTCCAAATATCATATGCAGAAGTCAAATGAGATATGAGTTGAACACAAATCCACTGTGGAAGCATGAAAATTGCATATTATTGGAGAAAATAAAATGAAACACAAAAATTATTAGCATATTAACATGTAAAGAACTATGAATTGTTTCTTTGCCAGATGCCTCAGTTAGTGATTTTTTTCAGACTCAGTGTACTAGAATTGTCAGGTAAATTGAAACACTGGGGACATCAGTGGGGTTACATAGTTCTGTTAGTGGAGAGTGGGTTACTCATTTGGCTGCCAACATCAAGTTCATCAGTTCTAAACACCCAGAAATTGCAGGGGAGAAAGATAAGGCTTTTTGCTTTCATAAACATTTAGAGTTCTAGAAACGCACAACACAATTGTACTCAATCTTATAGAGCTGAGATGAGTTGAAACGGATTCCATGGTTGTGAGTTTGGAGGATTTTTAAAGACGTGTGTTTCATATGTGAAAGGTGCTATGCTAAGCCCTTTCAATGCATTTTCTCTTTTTATTCCTATAAAATCACTATTAAATTTTTACAATAGTATTCCCATATTATAGATTAGAAAAATAAGTCTCAGATTAAGCTCTGTTTTAATGTTATACAGCAGAAATATGGGCACAATTGTAATGTAATTTTATTATTTTAGTTACTGAAAAATTTTAATCTTGATTTAATCTAACTCATGTGAATCATAAACAAGAGAATGAAACATTTTCATATTCAAAAGAGGTATCAATAAATCAAGGCTGGACTGGAATTTAGCAGAGAAATCAAGTAGAGAAGCAATATTTCTAATTAGTTCAATGAGGAGTCTCAGTGCTACCCAACATTTTTCCCCAACGATGTAGGTGAGTGTTTTGTTAATTGTTTGAAAATATTATATTTATTGTGTGGGTATATATTTACAACATACATCATGTGTATATATAAAACACATATATGTAAATACAGATATATATCATTGTTCTGTGAGAGAATAAGAAGTACAAAGATTTATGTATGGTGCATTTTCTGCAGTAAATACCCTCTAGTGATTTTACATAAAGAAGTATTTAATTTGGGTCCAGAGAACTTACAATAATAATTAGCTGTTCAAAATAAAAGGAGAAATATTTTTCTGAGTGTGTTAGTACTGTGCTAGGGTGATTTATCCAATTTACTTATTTTAGCCTTCCAAAGAATGGATAGGATATCCTTTTAAAAAAGAGACAAAACTGATGCTAAAAAAAAGGAGAAAAATCAAGCTCACAGAACCAGTAACTAGATTTATTGATAGACTTTTCAGTCTGGGTGTATCTATGTGTATGTATCTGTGTGAAATAGAAACTATATATGTATATGTTTTGTATACATATATGCATATGTATGTGTATGTGTATACATATTATGTGAATATGTATATGCACATACATTTGTGTCTGTATATTATAGCATTTATATAATCACACATTGACACTTATTTTAAAGCACTTTACTATCAGATACTTAATAGGAAATGTAATATAAAAATGGACAAGTTTCAGTTGACAACACCCATTAGCAAGAACTAAGTGATGTGCTTCAAAAATACAAATGCAGTTGTTCTTGTAGTAATTACAACATATTTCCAAGAGCAAATGAGAAACCTTTTCTGCTCTACTGTGTTTGCACTATCTTTGGCAAAGCTGGTTTCCAGTCATGCTGCAAACATTGACAAAAGGCAAAAATGCACAAGGAAACTGTCTCGAGAAAGTACCTTCTGCGGAACCGTGAAAAGAGCGCGGGTGTTTAAGTTGTTTGGTGCCGCTGAGGGCTTCTGACGGCACTCACCTTCAGTCCTGCACCACTCTCACAATTGTTCTCTGTAAGCCCTTCGCTGCAGCCATTGGGTCCAGCTGCCTCTTTGAGGGTCTTCGTGTTTGCTGCCCTTCTCCTCGATGTCCTTTTCTAGAAAGTGGTGTCTCTTGTGTCCAAAGTTCGTGAGATGAAAAACTCTCACCGTCCTTGGTGCAAAGCACATTCGGACTCTACATGGTAATTTGGATATTCTTCACCAGCACCAAATTAAAACCCACCCCTTCTTTTTCTACCGTCCTCATTCAACGTCCACCTTTCCCATGCGTGGGGTACAATTTGAAATACTGTGGCTTGAGTCAGGCATGCCTAGTCCTTAGAGTAACTGTGTTAGTCGGGGTAGACTAGAGGAACAAATTTCAAAGACATGCATATGATACAAGGAATGGGTTTATATACAAAAGAAATGTGACCCTAAGAAGGCATCCCAATCCAGTCCAGTGCAAAGTCATAAGTCCAATATTAACCCATATGCCCGAAGTCAGTCTATAAAGTCTGCTTCCGACTCAGGAAGTCACAGGTCAGTGGGTGCAGAATTCTGGCGCTGGCAGGGGTCTCCCCATGGCTCCTCGCTCCCAGGGCTCAGGTCCATCAACAGCATGCCACTCCAGCTTCAGAGGTCTATCTTTATGAGGGCAAAGCCGTGTGGTCTCTCCACTGGCTCCTCCAACTTCTCCAACGCTGCCAGCTTGTCTGTGATGAATCGTCTCTGAAACTAACTACCAACAACTGGGGAAAATAGCTTCTCATCTTGACGAGGGATATACCGCGAGATTTCCCAGGAGTCGCAGGTATAATCCATGCCCACACAGAGGCCTCATCAGCTACTCAATGGCTTTCTCCTGATTAACAGGCCAGACTCCATCCCTATATTTCAATTGTAAAATTAACATAAGCACATGACTACCACAGTAACTTTCTTCATGTCTACCCTCTAAGGAGGTCTTGTGCAGCAAATGTAGCCCATTGCACTGCACAGTTTTCTCTTGAATGATGATTCCACGAACATTGGTTGTAATTACAAGCAAGGCAAAAAATTTGACAACTTCAGTATTTTCTCCATTTTTCAGGATGGTCCGATTGGTTTTCTTTCCATAGAGTTGTAATCCTTACAGAAGACTGCAATCTTTGACCTTCCTCAGCTAATGCTTCAAGTCCTCCTGCTGTCAGCAGGCAAGGAAGTGTCTTCTGAATATTGCATGCAGGTTGCTAATAAGCTTTCTTCCAATTCTGATGCCTCAGTCTTCTTTACATATTCTAGCTTCCTAGATCAGTTTATCACCATACAGATTAAATATGAAGATTGATTGCAACCCTGACGTACATCTTTAATGAGTTTAAACCACAGGAAATCCCCTTGTTATTGTTCCAACTACCTCTCCATCATATACATGGTTCTGCATAAGCATAATCAAATGTTGGGAATTTCCATTCTTCTCAAGATTAGTTTTTTTATAGTCTGCAGTTTGCTTTAGTTAGAAAATAGGAGAAAAAGAAAAGGAATATATAAATTAAAAAGAAAGACATCATTTGGCTTGAACAAAACAATTATATTTAAATTTTTAAAGAATGATTTTTGCATAAAGAAATCAGATCATTATGATGTAACTAAGAAAGGTATAATAAAGGAAAAAATAGTTTGAAAATTTTAATAAAGATAAATTAATATAGCCCTATGGTCAAATTAGTAGAATATGAATAAGATTTAAGATAAGATTTTATTTGTTTTCATTTTTCTCTATACTATTGATGCATAGATTTAAATTACTATAATTAAAAAACAGTTATTTTTCTTTATCCATTATTGCATACACGTCTAAAAATTAAACAAATGTATCCAGTATATGTGCATATTGGGAATAATAAAAAGAATATGTCATTTTGAAGAACATTTCCAAAGTTGCTTTTAGTTTAGGGTTCTAATATTTTGTGGTGTTTGAAATACTAGAAAACCGTTTTGCGGTTCAACTAATAGGAGAAATCTTGCCTTACAGGTTCTTAGGTCTTTCTTAAAATTCGCTTGCACAGGCCTGTGTTTTTAAGTATGATGTACCAGCACTCACATGATTGGGACTAGTTAAATTTTCCAGACAGATACCCACCATGAAAGTATCACAGCTGGAATGGTGTACCTATTTTCATTGCAATCATCAAAAGAATCGGTTCCATTTTTTAAAAATTAAAAAATGAATTAGTGTTCTATTTCATGCCCCATGACACTTATTCAAGTGGTTATTTGCAGGGATTGAGGTTGGGTCTCTAGCCTAAATCTGTTCCATCTATGTATGGTCTTAACCTATTACTTCTTGTCCTTTCTTATTAAAGTCGAGTAGAAGTCTATCTGAAATATACTTTTTTCCAATAGTATCAAGTATTTAGCCAGAAAGATTGTCAAACGTTTTAGTGGATAATGCAAATTGGAAGGAACATTTGTAGATTCTTCATTTTTATTAGAGGGTTTAATGAAAGTCACACATGATTTTTTAGACTAGTCATTTATTATTTATTTATCTATTAAAATCTAAACTCATAGTGACTCTCTCTAGGGTTTCTAAGGTTACAAATCATAATGTAAATCTTTCTGTGAGCAGAGAGTCTCCAGTTTGTCCTTTGAAGGGGCTGGTGAGTCTGCCAGTTTGAACGGCTGATCTTTCAGTAAGCAGCTCAATGCTTAAATCACTGTATCCTCAGAGCTAGTTATTTTCAGATACCTATAAATACTGTTATAGGACAATGTGAACTCACAAAGGCAAACTTGGGAACATGTGAGTACGTGGGATCCAGATACTTGGATATGTGTAAAAGGGTTTTGTTGTGTCTTATCTTTTCAAATTAATTTCTACAGTGCAAATTTAAGCCCTATTTAATCTCTCTCTTCAAAGAAAGATTTAATCATTTTCTAGTTCAAAGGCTTATCATTGTTATGCACTTCATAACTTTCTAATTTTGGCAGTTATTTTCAACACTTTGCACACTAATTAAAGGTATTCAATTAATGCCATTCAGTTAAACTTCAATATATTTATTATTTTTTTTCTTTTTTTGTAATTCCATGGTCAGAGAGACTAGACCACAATTTGGGAGACAAAGAGTCCAAAAGTTGCCATGTAATTTACATTGTGGCTCCTTTAGTTTGGGGGTTAGTAGGTGTATTATAAACTGCCCCCTGTAAAAGTCAGGTGCAATATGACCATGCCACTATATTAAAATGAAAAAATAGAATAAGTATTCGTTTTCTGGACAAACCTTAATCTTAATAATTCACCTGGCCTGTATTCAAGTTAGGTAGTTTGATTGACGCTTGTATTAACTGTTTATTTACTGAATCAGCTCCTCTTCAAAGTTGTGTCCACACTTCTCTGTCAGTTTGTCATAATTGGGTGGCTTGTGTGATGCGGGAAGCTATGTCACTGGTATTTCCAATGCCAGGAGGGCAACCCCAAGTGAACGGGTTTCAGCTAAGCTTCACTCGGGCATAGGCAGATGCCACAACCTGGCTTGCTGAATGTGAGGAGAACATTGGGCATGTGCTGCTGAAGATTAAGGATTGACGCCTTCAGTCTGGCTTATATCTCAATGTAAACCAGACCACACTTCTCACAACTGGACCAGTCGATTGCATTAAGCTAAATGGAGAAAGAATTGGAGTTGTCAAAGATTTCATATCATTTGGATCTCCCCTCAATGCCCACGGAAGCATCAGTCAGGAGATCACACCACACATGGAATGGCATACATCTACTGCATGAAACCATTTTAAAGTGTGGAAAAGCAAAGAGTTTACCTTGAGGACGAAGGTGTCTCTGACTCACACTGAATAAGGAAGAGAGAATTGATGGCTTTGAATGATGGTGCTGTGAAGAATGTTGAAAGTGTCGTTGTCTGCCAAAAGAACAACAACAAAGACATTCTCTGGAAGAAGGACAATCAGAATGCTCTTTAGAGGCAAGGATTGCAAAACTGTGTCACATGTGCTTTGGACATGTTGTCAGGAGAAACCAGTTTCTGGAGAGTGATGTCTTGCTTGGTAAAGTAGAGAGGAAGGAAACAAAGAGAAAGCTCCTCTAAAGATGGATTGGCGTATTGGCTGCAGCAACTCACTGAAACTTAAGTACACATACAAAGATGGTGCCCAGCTAGGGAGTGTCTCACTCTGTTGTACATAGGATTGGCATGGGTGGGAACACATTCAATGGCAACAACACCACCAAATAATTTTTTTTTAGATACAGCAATGAACAGTAAAAATATCCCTGTTCCTATAATATTGCTTTCCAGTTAGAAAAGACACAGAATAAAGAATACTATAAATGAAATGTCATTTGATAGGTGATTATCATACTATAGAGAAGCAAGTAGAACAATTGCTCAAAAGAGAGATCTGGTTTAGTTTCAAATAGGGTGATCCAGAATCAACACATTCAAACCATTCATTGCTCACTAAAGAGTTGAAAAAGTAAACTCTGCCCCTAGAAAGAAGAAAATTTTCCTCAAAGGAGTGGATAGTCCATGCTTGAAGGTGGCACATTACATGAGATGTCCACAAAGAGGTGGCAGTCCCACCTCTCCTCAAGTATCCAAAGCCACCTTGTTTGACAGAAAATAAAAGCACAAGTATTTGCAGTATCTTATATCCAGGAATATGTGGTGGTCATGTACTTGATGTCAATTTCATGATTGGAAGTCTAGGGGGTGGAGTCTAGTCTGTCAGTCTGTTGATAGCCAATGAGACCTCTGTGGGCATGGTTTTTTCTGGGAATTATGGGAAGTCTTGCAATATTTCCCTTGTAGAGATGAGAGATCGTCTCCCTAGTTGCTGGGAGACACTCGACTGACAAGACAAGATGGCAGCATTCAAGAAACTGGAGGAGCTAGAGGAGAAGTCACATGGCCTTACCCTGATGGAACCAGACCTCTGAAGTTGGAGGAGCCACAGGGAGATTCCTGCCAGCACTCAGATGCTTTTGCTGCTTCTACTGGCACCAGATACACAGACTGTGCATCCACTGGCCTATGACTTTGTGAGTCAGAAAGGGACTTTATGGACGGGTCTTGGACATATAGGCTAATATTGGACTTGAGACCTTGGACTGGACTGGGTTGGGATGTTTTCTCAATGTTCCATTCCTCTTGTAGGAATTCCCTTATATCCATATGCATGTCTGTGAATTTGTTTCTCTGGTCTACCTGGATTAACACAGAAAACCTTGCTTATCCTGACTCGCAGGATAGCTATGGTGACAAAAAGCAAAGAAAGGGGAAAGAAAACAAGCACTTAATTTCTTATTTTAACAACCAGGAGGATAATAGCGTATTGAACTAAGGTCAAACCCAGTGAATTTCCCAAAAGTATTCAAATAGTTTATGAAAAAGGAGCAACATTTTGTTGTCAATGAATATTTATTGAACTGTGAGTTGAAGTCAAACAAGTCTCTTAGGTTTACTTGAATAAATAGAGAGATAAAAATGAAGTTTGCATCTATAATTCAACTCAAGGACTGAAAGCGTGATAAAGTATAATGAGCCATTGGCTTGCTTTTCATATACTTGATACTTATCAAATTTGTGCTGTAACTTACCTTTGGTAAATAGAGGTCAAATTAATATTATCAATATTTTCTTGAAAGCACCTTACTGACCAAGTCTATACAAAGTGTCTTCTTTAAAAATAAAAAAAAAACAAAACAATGGGCTGAGCCCCGGTGGCGTAGTGGTTGTGCGCGGGACTGCGGCCCCCTGGGACAGAGGTTCCGTTCCAGCAGTGGGGCTGGGCCTCCTACTCCCACCACCGGAGAGCAGTGATGCCCAAAAAACAAAACAAAACAAAAAAACAAAGAAAAAAAAAACAATTTAAAAAACTATGTGAGAAGCCTCGCAGAGTTTAAGCTTTTGAATGAGAAAAGATCAGGCATATCTTTGCCATTCATCAGTCTGGCTAATATTCTAGGTCATTTTTTAATCTTAGAAAGAAATTAATTTGGTTTTGGAGTTAAACAGTAAATAAAAACATGAGGCCATTACTGTAGCTTCCTTTGTAAATTCACCTCAAAGAGGGCATTCCTCTTTTATCTTGTCCATCAAACAAATATCATGTCTTTCTCCAAAGGTTAGTTCTTTTTTGTAACATGCTCAAATATAGAATATACCTTCCTGGTTTCTAGTGATCATTCTGACCATACTTCTTTCAAGATATATTTGTCCATTCTCAATTTCCCTGGTTTATTTAATATTTCTCACTAAAACTATAATTTAAAGATATCAGTACTTATTCAAACTTCCTTATTATTCAACTTAGCCTGGTGTGTTAGACTGGGTTCTCTAGAGTAACAAAACCAGTGAAATACATATATATGTACATAGGAACAGACACACGGAGAGATTTATATCAACAAAATGTCTCAAACAGTTATAGAAGGAAGTGAATTAAAGTTGGGCACCTTCTAAGTTTTGGGGTCAGATGTGAAGCTGTGGGAAGCTCTCTAGGGAATAGTAAACCCAAGATCTGCAGGAAGATGGCAGGCCGGAGGAGTGAATGAATCCACGGGCAGCAGCTAAGTCTTCTGGTAGCAATAGGAAGCCGTGCAAGATAAGCAGGTCACATGACATGCTGATGATGACTGTCAGGATTTGGATGCAATATGATAAGTTGTTGGCTCAAGTCCCAAGAATCAGAAGGCAATAAACCAGAAGAGCAATCTATAATCTTTGAGTGTCCACTTATATTGGAAACAGAAGCCCCCATGAGGAGATACCTTTTTAATGGATTGTGTGACAGCTATGAAATGGGTCAAGTTGTCATATTCTACCCTCATTGTTTATGACTCATTGTCTTCTACAGCAGATACCTATATAAGTGATTTCATTATGTTAACTCTCATCATGGGAGATGATTATATCTTGACAGTAAAACATCTGAGAACCCTAGTCCAGTCAAGTTGACACAAAATCTATCATACACATTTATGACACTATTGACAATACTGTGTCTTAGTTCAGGACATCTTACTCTTCAAAGTTGTGAAATTTTCAGAAAACAATGGCATGAGAAGGACTGATACAGGTCTATAAAAATCAATATCCATATACTTATCATTTTTCTACTCAATCTCCAAACTCTTTTATACATTCCTTTTAGGTCTGAAAAAGAAGATACAATTTATTAATATTTTCAATGTTATTCGTTCAGCATTAGTGCTTATTTATTTCCTAAACCAGTTTAAGTGTGGGTTATAAAGCCCCAAAGAAGAAATAATCCCCTGCCTTTAAAGAGAATACTTTTTATTACAGTGCTTTTTAAACTAAACTTAAAGGAATATTTGGAGGAGAAGAGGTAAAACTAGTGTGCTGAGGAAATATGGTGGATCAATAAAGCATCTGAAAAAATACCTTTGTTGCAATACTTCTCAGAACCTTTATAAACTATTGAATTTTGTGATTCTCCAAAGGAGTATTTATCTTAAAGCATGATCTAAGCTAATGTAATCAGGAAATTTGTTCAATTAAAATTTCTGTAATGTTATTTGTCACTGAGAAATGTCAGACTGATGTAATGCTTGCATACATTCAGTAAATTACAAGTTCTGTATCATGCTGACAATCATGTAGCCCATGAAAAAGTAAATATAATGAAGTTGTAGACTTACCGTGTTAGAACTAGAGGTCACTTGAAGATCATTTAATGACTATGACCTTTTATCAGTTTCTGCTTCTATTTTCTATCCACCATTACAAGTTCATTTATCTTTTACTAAATTTTAACTTTTCTATCACTGTAAGGCAATTAGCACTATGAGAGGTGGTCATTCCATGTGTAGCTTTATTATGAAGGCATTGTAGCATTCATTTCAATATTGAGATGTTGAAATTATATTGGTGAGCACCCAAAAGTTCATGGAAAAAAAGAAAATTTAGATAGATGTTTCCATGAAATTTTCAAGTCCATAGATATAGATATGAATGTGGATATAGTTAACTCTATTTACATTTGTGAGTTACTGGATAGTGTTATGTCATTTAAAATTCACAAAACAGGGACAGTTAAGTTCCACTCTCTGTTTCATGCCTATTTTTCAGGCATTTAGATGAATAAAGTAGTTTACCTGTCTATTCATATGTCATTTATGTCATAATTTGGGAGTGGTTTAGTAACTTAATAACAGATAAGTATGTAAAATAGAAATGCATGATGTTATTAAATAAAGAGGATATGGAGATAAAAACTGACTGAAGTTATATATATATGTATATATGTATATATATATATATATATATATTTAGAGAAAGCTTCTCTGGGAATAAAATTATTTCAGCTGGAGTGAGCAGTGAATACAGAGGTTTAAGAACCAGACAGTCCATGTTCTTTTGAAAAAAAAAGCAGAGGCAAATTTAAAAAAATTGAGACGAGAACCATGAAATCACAATCAGTAGGAACTATTGGTTAAATCATATTTGAAAAAATTATAAAGCTCTGCATAACTTGAATGCATGCTAAATTTAAAATAGCCTCTTCAGATGTTTTGGTTGAGAAATTTCTACATAACTTAATTAAAATTTGTTTAAGGTTATTTTATGTATATCATATTTTCCATTGTTTCTTTGTTTTTCTAGAGCCTGGGAAATATAGTCTAACTTTCTGCCAAGCAGCTAGAAAAAGTAAATTCTCAAACTCATATGTTTAGAAATATATCTCATCTATGTCCATCCCAAACACCTCTTATTTTTCTAGATAAAGAAGTAAGGTTTTTAATGTCTTATTTAGTTGTTCAAGGTTGCATAGGTAGTTGTCAAAAAATAATAAGCACTACTGACATTTTGTGGGAAATCCAGGTTCGCTGACTTATGTAACAGAATGAGATAATAAATTTGAAAAAAAATATTTGTTTCTTAATGTCAGCTGGTAGAACCCAGCAAAGAGCAATGGCATGTTATTAGGTGCCCAGAATGTATCTGTTGGGCAATATAGTTAAAGAACATAGAGTGTAACTGAAATCAGAACCTACATACACAGAACTAGTCTGAATATCATGTTAACCACTGTCTTACTTACAATTAAGGGTCTACGAAAACATTGGGAAGTAATAAGAGGAAAGGAATAGCTAGGATGAATGCAAATGCATGTGCTGCCTTCCTCCAGGGACCTAAATCAAATCCTCATTGTATAATTTGATTTGGTTACTCATTGTTTCTAATTAGAAATAATCACATTTACATGATTTCCCCCTCCTTTTTAGTTTCTTACCAAAATTGCTTTGCTCAATTATACCACTTTATGGTTTCATATAATTTGTATCACTTGACTCAACAGTTCCCCGTATCACTTGGAAATGTGTTGTATTTTTTTAAGAAGTAAAAGTTTGAGAGCTGTTTTCAAACTGATTGTGAGACTTAAGTAGCTCCTGTAAGTGCAGAAGCATGCTAAAAGCAAACTGAGGGATACTTGAAAGTTCAAAACTAAGATGATGCTTATTACTAACTATATGTGAAATTAATTAAAGATTTAATTATTTGAGAAAAATGAATTGGCATTTTCTATCTTAAAAAACATGTCTATTGCTCTAAGGGTTTTGAGAGCATGTGCAAAAAAAATAGACCATCCCTGCTTTGATATTACCAAGCTGCTCTCTCTCTCTCTCTCTCTCTCTCTCTCTCTCTCTCTCTCTCTCTCTCTCTCTCTTTCTCTCTTTCCCTCCCTCCCTCCTCTTTTTTAAAACTGAAATCTATCTTAAATATATGATGTAGTCTTAGCTTTTATCCCTATTTTTTGCAGGGGGTGCTCAAAAAGTCTGTGTTCTTTGTTCTATTAAACTGGCATTTCATGATGCTCACCTGGCTAATACAATCACTGAAGATAAATGGGTGCATAAGCAAATGTGGTGAAGAAAGCTGGTGGTGCCCAGCTTTCAAAATATATAGCATCGGGGGTCTTAAAGGCTTGAAGATAAACAAACATCCATCTAGCTGAAAAACAACTGAGCCCACACGGAGGAAGCATGCCAACCTGTGTGGTCACGAGGTGTCAAATGGAGCAAGTATTAGGCAAACATATCACTGTGTGCTTCCCTTCCTGATATAGATCACTGAGGGGCATGAAAAAGAGTAGAGAAGAAAACTGATGGTCTCCGGTTATCAAAAGATGTAGCACCCGGGGTCTTACAGGCTTCAAGGTAAGCAAGTGGCCATCTAAATAAGGAAAAACAAAGCCCACTATGGGAGAATCTAACACAAGAACAACAAAGCCCACTATGTAAGAATGACACTAGCCTCTGTGATCATGAAATGTCGAAGGAATCCGATCAGACATCAAAGAACAAAAATCACATCACTGTTTGCCCACCCTCACGATATGATCACTGAAGACGAATGGGTACATAATGGGAACAAAAGTCACATCATTGTGAAAGAGGGGGTGTGCAGAATGAGGACCCAAAGTCCATTTGTGGACAATTGGACATACCTTACAGAAGGGTCATGGGAAGGAGTCTTGGCAGTCAGGGTGTAGTATAGCAATGATGAAATATACAATTATCTTCCAGTTCTTAAATGCTTCCTCCCCTCAACTATCATGATCCCAATCCTACCTTAGAAATCCAGCTAGACTGAAAGATATACACTGGTACATATGGGAACTGGAAATACAGGGAATCCAGGACAGATGAAGCCCTTAGAACCAGTAATGAGAGTGGGGATACCAGGAGGGTGGAGTGGAGGTGGGGTTGAAAGGGGAATCGGATTGTAAGGATCTATATGTGCCTCCTATCTGGACGTTGGTCAGCAGTTGAGTGGGTGAAGGGAGATATCAGACAGTATAAGATATGACAAAATGATAATTTATAAATTATCAAGGATTCATGAGGGAGGGGGGAGGAAAAATGAGGAGCTGATATTCAAAGCTCAAGTAGAAAACAAGTGTTTTGATAATTATGATGGCAGCAAGTGTTAAATGTGCTTGACACAATGTATGTATGTATGTATTGTGATAACCATTGTGCAAGCCCCCACTAAAATGATCTATTAAAAAAAAGTGTGTGTTGGGGATGGGCAGTGTATGTACACATCTAATCGGATTATCTTTAAAAATTCTATAATATTAATTTCCCTTTTCATAAAACCATAGTAATAATGTTTATAAAGAGCATTGATTTAAAAAAAACAACTAGAATTAGGGATTTTTTTTGTATGATCCATGGTCATATAACTAGTTAAACACAGAACTACTAACAACATGAGAATTCCATGTGATAGTATGACTTCAGTTACATGTTGTCAGGAAATTCTAGTAACAAGGGAATAGAGAAGGGATGCAGGTTAGCTTTTCTGTAATACTATATAATTTTTGTATATCATAATGACATAGTGAATATCTATTTAATACATTGCAACATTTTTCTTCTTCCAGTGTGTTTTCTTTCCATAGTTGGCACTTTTATCAATAAAACTTTATGAAGTATGTTGATGCAACAAAATTTAATTGAACACCTTTTAAATGCCATAATAATAGAATTGTACTAGAAGGTGGGGCTAGGGCTATAAAGGTCAGTCATTTACATTTTAAAAGGAAATAAGGATATCAAACAAGAAAAAATAGCATAATTATATAGGCTGTTGCTTGAACTAGTGTTCTCTGTTCCATCTCTCCGGGTACAATATCCAGGTACAAATTGTAATGGCTATATAGAACTCACAGACAAAATTCTTAATTAAAGGATTTATTAAGGAAATTAACAAGTTGTAATACTAGCAAGAAATGCTCAGGATAATTCTTCATCAGGACATGTTACAAAATTCTTTCAGACTTTCTAACAAATGCTTGAAGAGGCATACCACTTGACTCTAAGGCTTAATATGGAGGCAGTCAGCTGAAGTTCTGTGGTCAGCAATGTCACCTCTCTGAATTATAAAACAGAGGTACTGCACTCCAGTAAATCTCTGACTGAATATACTCAAGTCTACTTCTGTGGATCAGCTTCCTCAAGCAAGTGCTCAAAAGCGCTCACTCTTCACACAGTCTCCTGCATAAAAGCATGCCATTTGTTTACCCTGTGATTTAGGAAATCCACCACCCCAGTCGATTGTCTGACTTGGGGTTCTGCATCTGCTCCTCTGCTGGTATAGCTGTTATCTGGATCCAGGAGGTTAATTGCCCACAAAGATCTTGGATCCAAAGGACATGCTTCATTTCTGACTCCTGCTGAGATCCGACCTCTCACTTCTCAGAGGACTCATTTCATTTTCAGCAGGATGGCATTTCAGGGGATCTGGGTCACAATGACTCACAGATGAATCCTGTAATTATCTTCCCCTACTTTCTTTCCAGATGCATGCAGGAAAAGGTCATTCAGTGGGTGTTAAAGCCTTTGGCCAGAAGAGCCACAATAAATAATGCACTGTGCCTATGCATGCTGCTGCTATGTGCCATCAAGTCAGTTCTGACCCACAGTGGTCCTGGGACAGCCTAAAATTGTTATGTTGCAGCTCATTGTTGCAGTCCATTCACCTCCTTCAGGGTCTTCCTCATCTCTTCCTCTCCACCTTGCCAAGCAGGATGTCTCCAGGGACTAGTTTCTTTTCGCTATATGCCCCCAGCATATAAGACGAACTTACATACTGCTTCAAACAAGCCATAGTGCTTCAGTGACACATTTGTTTGCCTCTTTATGGTATTTTCAAAATTCTTAACCAGACCACAATTCATAGATATCAGTTCTTCTTTGATTTTCCTTATCCACTGTCACATGCATAAGAGGCAATGGGAAATACCATGACTGTGTTTGTCTGGGTAGACTAGAGAATCTATTCATAGACACGCATATGGCTATAAGGGTATGGCTTATATACAAGAGGAACAGGACATTAAGAAATCATCTGGGTTTAGGACTTACCTTCATAGATTTCTCTGAGGAGAGGTCCCCCCCCCCCACCGTCCTTAGATGGATTTAGGTCACACCTACAAAGACTTCTCTGAAGAAATTAGAAATTAGCACCACCCAGTCTTTTGGAGTACTCAAGATGTTTGCATTCTGAGAGAAGATCAGTCTGTTTCCTTGGAAAACTTTGACTAGTGATTATTTTCAAAAGGGAAAGAATCTGGAACCATGAAGATAACTCCTCTCTGGGCCTGAATGTCAAAGGAAACCTGTGGCAGGCTGAAATGCTTTTCAGGTGACGACCCAGATCTACTCTTTAAGTAAAAGTAGGAGAAGCAGCAATAGATAGATGGGTTGAGTTTGGCCACTGATACCTGTGGACTTGGTTCATAAGAAATAGAGAAGTAAAGAAGCTATTTGATCTGTGAATTGGTGCATATCTGCTGACTTTATGGATGGCCTGTCTTGATTTAACTTTGCTAATGGAGGCGCACTTCATGAGTTTCCAACTGGAATGAAGATTCCTCGTATTGAAATATATGATTGTTTCCACAGAGCACTGGGTTGATATAAGTAGGCAATATAGAAATTAGATACCCAAAATGGAGGAATAAGGGCACGAGGTGATTGTCTTGCAAACTCATAGGTGGTGGAATATATATTAATAGGATTATAGGATCAAGGTATAGGTATTTTGTAACTGCAATTGTAAGGATCCTTTGTTTTGTTCACTTCTCATTATTTTTAAATGATGGTGACACTTGGTGAATGTTGTTTTTATGCCGATCACTCAGGAATAGTTAAGGATTCCATGAGGAAAATTCGGGAAGGCATTGATAAAAGGAAGCAAGCTCAGCTTGAAGAACAGAATTGGTTTGCAAGTTGTTTTAATAATTCCCCATGGTGTACTACCCTGATATCCACCATAACTGGACCTAAAATAGTCCTGCTTATTTTATTAATAAGCTAATAACTTTAAAAAAAACATATTGGTGCAGTTCAGCTTAACATATATACCCCTGGACAAAGTTGAGTCCGCCATGTAAATCCTAACCCGCTTAATTTCTCGCTTCTGTAACCCTTGCTTTCCTGCAGTTTGAGAAAGAATGCTCTAAAATAGGCACTAGAAAAGGGGGGAATATAGGACCTTATGTTCTGCATATTCAATAAACTTGAGAAATGCCATGACAGGCTCCAAAAGAGCCAAAACTAAGGGTAGGCCTAAGTTTCTATTCCAGAGAAAACCCGTGACTCCCCCGAAGCAGAAGCAACACACAGAGCCAGGAAGAAGCATTCAAAATTCAAGTCCCTGACAACCAACCTGGGAAGGACACGGAAAGCAGCTCGCCAATAGAGAACAGCCATCTTCCCTCTAATGGGACTCTATGGCAGGAAGCGGGAAAGGACACTCCCCTTATGTAACCTGAAACTATAAAAACTTAGCTTTGTGTGGTGGTCAGGGTTGAGGCTACCAGAAACCACTGCGCTGGGTAGTGGTGTGAGCCCAACCCTAGCTTCAGCTAGAAAATAAGCTCCTTTTTGTTCCTTTGCAAAAGAGTCACCCCAACCCAGACCAGTTCAAAGTCGTAAGTCTAATATTACCACATGCCCAATATCAATCTACAAAGTCTCCATTCGCTTCATGAAGTCACATGGTGCAGAGTCCTGGGGCTGGCAGGGGTCTCCCCATGGTTCCTCGCTTCCAGGGTTCAGGGTCCATCAACAGCATCCAGTGGAGGGAGAAGCAACTCAGTGCTGGCAGGGACCTCCATGTAACTTCTCCAGCTCCAGAGGTCTGCTTCCATCAGGGTAAGGCCGTATGGCTTCTCCTCCAAGTCCTTTAGCTCCTCGGATGCTGCCATCTTGTCTTGTCTGTAGTTCGTCTCTGAGACTAACTCCCAACAACTGGGAAGATAGCTTCTCATCTCCAGGAGGGAAATATCACGAGATTTCCCAGAAGTCTTGGAAGAAAGCCATGCTCACACAAGGTCTCATTGGCTACTCAATGGCTATCTCCAGTTTAACAGGCTAGACTCCGCCCCTACATCTCAATCATGAAATTACCATAAGTACATGACCGCCACAATGAATTGGGTCAGAGCGCTTTAGTCCTCAAACTAACATGCTTACTTTTCAGTCCTCTAAAATGTCCTTGTGCAGCAGACTGCCCTAACTCAGCTCCTTTTGATCCCTTGACTACTGCTTCCAAGAGCATTGATTGTGGAAACAAGCAAGTTGGACTCCTTCACAACTTTAATATTTTCTCCATTTATCATGGTATTCCCGAATGGTTCAGTTGTGAAGACTTTGCAATTTTCAGTTGCAATCCATTCTTAAAGTTGCAATCTTTGGTTTCAGTAGCAAATGCCACAAGTCCTTCTCATTTTCAGCAAGCAAAGTTGTGTCACCCGAATATCATCGGTTGTTAATAAGCTTTCTTTGAATCCTGACACTTCATTATTCATATAATCCATCTTTTCTGATGATTTCTTAGCATCCAAATTTAACAAGTGAAAAAATTAATAAGTATAATGAGATGATACATTCCTGGAATGCCATTTTTCAGATTTTAAACCAGGCAGGATTTCCCTTGCTCTGTTTGTACAACTGTCTCTTGATTCGAGGACAAGTTCCAAAGGAGCATAGATAAATTTAGGTCATGCATATATTAGAAAGAAAAGGAAACAAAGTAATGCTACATAGTGTGAATGAAATTGGTTGTTGCTATCATTAAACTGATTTGGAAACCAGGGGAGATTCTTTAAAAAAGGTAATTTTTTTCCCTTAGACCTGGTGGGTGAGAGTAAGTGTATTAGTCTGGGTAGACTACAGAAACAAATTCATAGACACGCATATGTATATAAAGAAGAGGTTTATACACAAGAGGAATGGAACATTGAGAAAGCATCCCAACCCAGTCCAGTCCAAGTCCGTAAATCCAATATTAGTCTATATGTCCAATACCAATCCCCTAGTCCTCTTCAGCCTCACAAAGCACATGCAATGACATGAGGACAATCACAGGCCAGTGGGTGCAGCGTCTTGTGTATCCAGTGGTGGTAGAAGCATCTCAGTGCTGGCAGGCATCTCCCTGTGGCCTCTCAAGCATCCCAGCATTGGCAGGAATCTCCATGTGACTTTTCTGGCCCCGGATGCCTGGCTCCATCGGAGAAAGCCCATGTGACTTCTCCTCCTGCTCCTCCAGGACTCAGCGTCTATCAGCATGCTACCATCTTGTCAGTAAAACATTTCCAATGAACTGAGTTTATAGTCTTTCATCTCCATGGAGGATATATTGAGAGATTTCCCAGAATTCTCAGAGAAAGCCATGCCCACACAGCAGAGATCTCATTGGCTATCTCCAGATTGACAGGCTAGATTCCACCCCTACACTCCCAAACATGAAATAGACATGAGTTCATGAGTGCCACACTAGAATTCAACCATAAAAGGAAGAAAGTGTAGCAAATAAAAGATAAAAATGAGTTAAGTTCTAGTCAATATAACTAGAATGAGCATGACGAGAGGAAAGGATTGTGAGGGCTGGTCAGGAGTCCAATATGAGTTCATCTGAGGCCTAATTTTGATGTCTTGTATCTGCCAGGGGATTCCTATTCATGGTAACCATGTATTTCAGTGTGAAATTAGTTCTATAGGTCTCATGTCAACTTTATGAAAGCAACCTGTTTTGTTTGTTTCCCTTTTACTGCTCCAGGGTTCAAGCCATTTCTTTCTCTAATATCAACTAAGAATTTGCACAGCGAAAGAGTTAGGGACCCCTGAAGGTGTAGTAGTCATATGTTGGACTTCTAACTGCTAAAATAGCAGTTTAAAGTGACTAGCTGCTTCTCCCAGTGCATTGGAATCCACATGATGGCAGGGAGGTTTTTGTTTGTTTGGAAGGACTTGTAGTCCAGTAACTCTCTGTCTGTAGAAGCTATTGGTTTTCCATATACTTACATTCATATATGCATATATGCATATATATATGTGTGTGTGTGTTTTAATAATCTTCAAAATTCCATGTGACTGCCAACAATTCCAGAGATAATTCCACCTGGGAAGAAAAGAGGAGAGGCTTTATCTTTTCCATTGCCAAGAAAAAAAAAAACTGCATTAGCTTTACTTAATAACTATACATGTCTAAATCCCAGTTAATTATATTTACTTTCTATCAAAAAGCTAAAAATTAAAATGAAAGTAACCAAAATATACCACTGTATTCCATTAAAAACAAAAAGCAAATTGAGTGCCATTGAGTAGATGCCCACTCAAATATCCCCCAATCAACAGGGTAGAACATCCCCTTGTGAGTGTCTGAGGCCAACCCTATGTCAGAGCAGAAAGCCTCATCTTTTCCCAGGAAAGCTGCTGCTTGTTTTCAACTTTAGGCCTTGCTGTTAATAGCCCAACACGTCATCATGATGCCACAAGGGTTCTACATTTCACTAAAGTGAAGACTACATTTTATATTTCACCATTTGACTCTCAATTTGTCATATTGTGGTTGCTTATGTGTTTCTGTGTTGCTGGAAGCCTTGTCATGGGTATTGTAAATACCCATAGGTTTATTTAAAGTGAATAAATTACGATGGAACTTTTTTGCCTAAAAACAGACACTGAAGAAAGATTTGGCTGGCCACCTCTGAGGAACTCTTGAAAACTTCATGCATAGATCCGACCCGCGGATCCGTCAATGTGGGTTCCTGAAAGGGGGACTGGGAATGGAGAAGGCAAGAGGCGCCAGAAATGGAGACAAGGCAGTACTGTGATCAAGTCTCATTTATTGAGCCAAAAGGCAGAGTTAATATAGGCTAGCAACAGGAAGGGGAGGTACAACTTATGGAAATGAGGGATAACCAGCCAATCATACACATAGCTTCAAAGAAACAATGGGAAAATAATGGCGGGAAACAGTTCTCAAACAGGTTCGCTTTCTAATTAGGTGAACTCAAACAGGACTACATGCTAATTAGGTGAACTCAACAGGTCCGCATGCTAATTAGGTGAACCCATGAATTCAAAGGTCATCTTGCCCGCAAGCCGTTATAATACAAAAGGTCAATAAAGGGGTCACTGAGGGATGGGAACAGCCTTCGGTTTCCCACAATGCATAAGTGAAACATTGTCAGATAATGAAGACTTAATGAATGGAAGCAGAATGTTTCCAGCAATGGATACTGTAGTATGGGCCTCTCCAGAGAGAGCACTTACACGGTGACTGAGGAGGAGCTGTTTTTTGGGAGTGGAGTTAATCATGCATTGAATGGAGTCTTTTGGATCTTTATTTACTGTTGGAACACGACTCAAAGTAAGAAGAAGAATCTGCCAATATCTGCTAATAATTAGGAAGTGGAGAGAAGGACTCTAGGAATATTGGAAGTTGTCAAAAATGACATGAAATGCATAAAGATCGATAACCTAGGCATGAGTGAGCTTCAATGAATTGGCATGGACCATTTTGAATTAGAAAATCTTAGGATTACTATGCCAAAAATAACATAATCAAGAGTAATGGTTTTGCCTTCCTTGTCTAAAAGAGCATTTCAAAAACAATGTTAAAGTATGCTATCTGTGATGGGATTTTATCAGTGAACCTTCATGAAATTCAAAAAAGACAGATATTATTCAAATTTTGCACCAACTACAAAATCAGGTGATGAAGAAATTGGAGAATTCTGTCAAATTCTTTATTCTGAAATTGGGCATTTATGTGATCTAGATGCATTAATAACTATTGATGAGTGGAATGTCAAAGTTTGCAACAAAAAGGAAGGAACGGTCGTTGAAAAATATGGACTTGGTGATAGAAATTAAGCTGGATGTTGCATGAGAGAATTTTGAAAGACAATGATTTGTTCATAGCAAATGCTTTTCTTGAATAACCCAAAAGGTAACTGTGGACTTGGGCTTCTTCAGATGGAATACACAGAAATGAAATAACTATATCGGTAGGAAGAGGTGATAGAGAATATCAATATCAGAACCTGAAATCAGGTGAGGGACTAACTATGGAACAAACTACCAACTGCTCATCTATAAGTTCTGGATAAAGCTAAAGAAAATCAAAGCAAATCTACCAAAACTGAAGTCCACACAAGACCTTTGGTCCATTACACTTGAATTTCAAGAATATTTTAAAAACAGATTTGACACATTACATACCAATAAAAGAAGGCATTACCAGTTGTGGGAGGACATCAAGAATAGCATTCATGCAGACGGCAAAAAGTCACTAGAAAGGATGAAAAGATCATCGTGGGTTTAAAAAGACTCTTTAAATTGCTCTTAATAGTAAAATGATGAAGATGATGAAGTCAAAGAGCTGAATAGAAAATTTCAAAGGGCAGCTCAAGAAGACAAAGTCAAATATTATTATGAAATGTGCAAATGTCCAGAGTTAGAAAACTAGAATAAATAAATAAATGACTAAAAAATAAATAAGCCAGCATATCTTAAGGTGAAAAAATTCAAGCCTCAAGTTGTGATATTGAAAGAGTTTATGGACAAAATATTGAATGATGCATGAAACTTCAGAAGAAGATGGAAAGAATACGTAGTTACTGTACCAAAAATAATTAATCATTATTCCACAATTTTGAAGGTGGCATATAAGCAAGAAACAATAGTCCTGCAGGAAAAAGTTCAAGCTTCATTGAAAGCATTAGCAAAAAGTAGGATTATAGGAATTGATGGAATAATATTCAGTGAAAAATTTCAATAAGTTGATGAAGCACTAGAAGGACTTACTCTCCTATGCCAAGAAATTTGGAAGACAGATGTTTGGCCAACTCACTGGAAGAGATCCACAGGTGTTCCCATCAAGAAAAATTTACCAAACAGAATACTTCAATTATAGAACAATAACATAGATATCATGTGCCAGTACAATTTTGCTCAAGAGCATCCAACAATGGTTACAGTTATACATACAGGGAGCTTCAGAAGTTCAAGCCAGATTCAGAAGAAGTCACATAACAAGGGGTATCATTACTTATGTCAGATGGATTTTAGCTCAAAGCAGAGAAAACATAACATAAAGTTTTCTTGTGCTTCATTGACTAGGCCAAGACAATCAACCATGTCATTCATAGCTAACTGGATATCCTTGAGAGGAATGGAACTTCTATAAACATTTTGTTGTGCTCCTACAAAATTTGTGCATGGATCACAAGGCAGTTGTATGAACCTAACAAAGGAATAATGCATAGTTTAAAGCAGGAAAGGAGTACATCAGGGATATATATGCTTATTATATTCATTCAATCTGTATGCTGAGCAAATCATCAGAAGAACTGGAGTATATGAAAAAAATGTGGCATCACGATTGATGGAAGTCTAATTAGCAGTCTGTGATATGCAGCTGACACGACCTTGCTTACTGAAAGGAGGACTTGAAACACTTGCTGATGAGAATGAGGATCGTGGCCCTCATTGTGGGTTATGCATTAATGTAATGTCATGTTGTTGTTAGGTACCATCACCTCTGTTCCACCCCATTCCTAGTGTTTGCACAACAGAAGGAAACACTGCCTGGCCTTGCACCATCCTTACAATTGCTTCCATGCCAGAGGCCGACGTTACTGTCCCACGGTCACCATACTCTGTGAATGTCAGACGTTGCACAAAGAAGAGCGAAGCAGAATCTATGCATTTCAAGTCTGATGCTGGAGAAAAGAATATTTAGAGCATCATGGAAGACTGAAAGAACAAACTGTTCTGGACTGTGTGAAGTAAGGTCAGAATGCTCCTGAGCATCAGGAACGGCAAGCCCTGGTCTTCCATAATTTGGGCCTATTGTCTGAAAAGACAAGGCCCTGTAGAAAGACATCACATTTGGTAAAGTGGAAAAGCAGCCAAATAATAGGAAAACCACAAACGAGATGGATTGGCACAGTGGCTTCAGCGATGTTCCCAGGCATAGGAAAAATTGGTGAGGATGGCACAGGACTGTGTGGTGTTTTGTCTTGTTGTGTATTGGGTCTCAATAGATTGGATCCAACTTGATGGTAGCCAACAATGACAACAACAATATAAAGTATGAAATATAAAGGCTCTCAAATAGAAACTCATTGTCATCAAGTCAATGCAAACTCTCTCGAACCCTGGAAGACAGTGTAGTACTGCCATTGTGGGTTTCTGAGACTCTAACATTTTATGCAAGCAGAAAGCCTCATCTTTATCCCTAATAGAATGCCTAGGAGATAAAATATACTACTTGTGCACATTCATAGAACTTGAAATCAAAATATTATACTCTCCCTCATTTTAGCATTTACAATGGAAACTTTGTCAATATATCTAGTTTTTCTTTTTAGCATTTTCAGGTTGTTTTCCATTGGTACTCTACCTGAAGCACAGTGGTCTTGGGGATTTGCTCCTTGACAATTTAGTTGTGTAGATTAGCACACATGGAATGACAGGTTGACATAGTTTTTTTCGTGTTCAGGTTGACTTCATGTTCTTGAACTGCAATACATGACAGAAAGGGCTGATGATGACACAAAATAAAGTTGTTTTATTGTCAAGTTTAACATATATGTATATATATATGTAGATAGATAGATACAAAAAGACAAAATTTGGATTTGATTGTCAATGTCTTTTTCACTTTGTAGTGCAGAGAAAAGTTTTGCTGCTTGACTCAATAAAGTGGATACATTAATCCTTGAAAAATGAAAAAAAATCATCAAACATTTTAAAATGTTATTTATTCTGTTGTAAATATCAAGTCATATTTATATAGCTGTCTAATGGCCAAATACTGAAATAGCAGGTGATTTTTAATTTAGTTTTGGGTCTGGGTTAAGTTTTTTCCCTCCACTAGAGGAGTGGAAATCATGATATAATTATTTGAGTGTAAAAAAGGAAAATTGAACATCAGGAAAAGGTGAGCTTTATCTTTATTTTCTTTTACCCAATTGTTGGATATAAAATACATTAACATAATTCAAAAAGCACAAAATTAAATTGTATCTAAAGAAAACATTTAATATATTTCCCTCCCATTTGTCTCCAACTATCTTATGTTATCTTATCTAACTTTCTTAGCTCATGGGAAGCACTATTTGAAAATTATTTTGTATGTTTTCTAAACATCTATTAATTCTTAATATTGCTTCATTCTCTGCATACATAAACAATCAAGAAGGTGTGCACCCTTTTTGTATCTCGATTATTCCCTGCATGCATAAACACATACAGACACATACATTTATATACACTTTTGTTGTCAGTTTTGATCTGTTCTAGACCAGTGCCACACCACCTGTGCAAGCAAGAACTCCTCTAAAGGACTTTCAGCAAATCACAAGGTGTTACTTCCAGGAGGTCTCTGGACAGGTCAGAACTACCAATAAATCTGTAGTCTGGTACTTAGTCATTTGTACCACCCTGAGAATTTGCATTGCATACATAGAGAGATAGATGATAGGTAGATCTACAGATAGATGATGGATAGATAGATAAAGATATGATATGATATATAAAGTTTTACATAGATAAAAGGTCTCTTTCTATAGACACATAAGACAATATTCTACTGATGGACATTTTTTGACTAATAGCTTGCTATTACTACAATGATTGGCATGTATATATTCAATTTGACAAATGTGTGAGTATATCTTTCAGCTCTATTCATAATAGTAGAATTGCTAAGTCAAAGATATACATAATTATAGTATTGATAGAAATTGTGAAATTACCTTTTATAAAAGTAATTAACCTTATACCTTGAATCACCAATATTTGCAAGTGTTTTCCCCATAATACTCAAAGCAGTAACTATTAATGAATTTATTCTATCAGTCAATATGGTAGGTGAAACAGAGTTCTTTGTAATTTCAGTTTTTGTTTTTGTTGATACAGTGAAAGTGGAGCACCTTTGATTATACTTCAAAACATTTTTTCTTTTCTTTTCTGTGAAGTGTATGTCTACATTTCTTAGTATTGTTTATCCACATTGACATTAGCTCATACATTTTACACACACACATACACATAGTGCTATCCTTTGTGCTATGGGTTGCAAATATATATACACTATTTTGTCATTTAACACTTTGCTTATAGGATTTTGTATCTTGTGTCCATACTATCAATTGATAATATATTCTCCCTCACTAAGTTATCTCCTTTATCTCATATAAATTGTAGTTTTTTTAACATTCTGAATTTCTCTTCTATTCATTTTACCTACCTATTATACTTAGAGCCCTGTCAGTCCAGTGGTTACACATTGGCTACTAACTACGGGAGTGGCAATTTTTTGACACTAGCCACTCCCTGGAGAAAGATAAGGCTTTCTATCCCTGTAAAGAACTGGGGAGAGGTCGGGCAGTGTAAGATATGACAGAACAATAACAATGTATAAAGTATTGAGGGTTGGTGGGGAGGAGAGAGCAGGGGAAGAGGAGAAGGGAGAGAAAAGCCGATACTAGAGGCTTAAGGGAAAAGGCAGACGATTGGAGAAAGATAATAGAATTGGACATGTGAGGGTGCTTGGCACAGTATGATTATTTATGTCTTGTGAAAAATGATGTCTGAGCCCCCAACAAAATGATTAAAAAACAGAATTCCTGTTTCAAAAGACACAGGAACAGTATGAGTTGGATGGCAGAGATTTCGGTTTGAGATCTTCCATTTAATGTATTTACTTCTATCCCTTTATATTAGCTAGTGATAGACTGAATAAATTCTTGAGGTTCTGTAATCTAGCTTTGTCTTTCAGAGAAACATATAAAGTGCTACTGGCCCCTGTTTCTTTTTTCCAATATATATTTGATACGCTTCCTCAGTTAAAGAACAAACACAAAAATTTTGATAACTTTATTTAGATGAATCTAAATAAATAAAGCAGCATACAGGGATGAAGATGTCCATGCATTGTGCTATGAATTCCATGAACTGTGCTTTCATTTATTCCCACCTTCATTTTGGAAGAAAGTGGAGATTTATATCCCTGTAAATATTCAAAGTCTCAGAATCCAAAAGGGACAGGTCTATTCTGTGCTAAATACTACTTATATTAGTATTTTAATCATATATTTGTCTTTTTTCGTGTCTGCCTAACAGGTGTTCCTCATTTTTTTTAAAATGCAATGTTTCTATAATAAGAAACATGTTTCTTATGAGTCAATTTTCCAGGCTTTCAGTGTGTGCATTAATTCCATGGTTTCACAGATTAACTTATATATGGCTCTGTCTTTGCATTATATCCTGTTTAGTTAGATTTCTGTTCATACATTTGGATTATTTCTTGGGGAGAGCCAAAGGTATTGTGTATCCCCCTTGCCTTTCTCCTAGAACCCCTTTTCTTCCTTCCCCGAGTTTAAATGTTTGCAGTCACTGCCATGCAGTTATTCCTGACTCAGTGTGATGCTGTAGGACAGTAGGAAACTGTCCCCATGGGTTTTTGAGACTGCACCTCTTTATGGCAGCAGAACGCCCCATCTTTGTCCTGAGGAGCAGCTGGTGAGTTTGAACTGCAGAGGTTGCACTGCACAGTGCAATGCACAACCCACTCTATCACCAGAAGTCCTGGAAATGCATTTCTACAATTGAAACTCACTGTCATCTAGTAGATTATGACTCATAGCTGTCTTGTACCATACGGTTTCTGAGACTATCACTCTACTGAAATGGAAAGCCTCACCTCTCCTGCAGAGCAGCTGATGGTTTCGTGTCACTCCCTTCCATTGCTCCCCAAATGCATAGCCAGTACACCAGCCCAACTCATCCTTTTAAATTGTTTAACTTGGCTTTTTCCACTTCTAATTTCCATCTCCTATCCCTTTGACATTTTCCATCAACTATTTTTAATAGTCATATTTCTCCCTTTATTTTTTCCCAGTGACCTAACAGTTCAAAGCTTACTTGCTTCTGTCTCCTACCTTGTGAGTTTTGTGAATTTCCTTCCAACAAATTTGACTGACACATTTTCTTATAATTCTAGGGGAAATATTTAGTCAGTTTTTTAATTTATTCCATGTCAAAACTTTCTCCCTCCAATGTGGCAAGTCTCTCCCCCTGAAGAATTTTGTTTTATAATATCTCTGTTTTCATCTCTACTTTACTTTTTCGTACATTATGAAAGTAGATGGATTTTTCTTACCCACCTATGTATAGAAACTCCCTATGCCAGGATGTTGCTTCTTGTCTACCCCCCACACTCTTTCGTCCAAACTGTTCCTATGTCTCCTAGGCCCCTGATTACGGTACTGAGAATTCCAGATATTACAGCCGTCTTTTCCTGTCATTCCTGAAGGATTGTTCCTTCAATGTGACCACAGGCATCAGCAATGTGTCTTTTGAGCAAAAATTACTGCCCTGGAATTGTCCTGCCCCTTAATTTCCCCTGGGCGCTGCTCCTCACATTCTTATACATCAGATCCCTGCACGCAACTTAACTAACCAACATAGCAGTTTTTCTGCTTCCCCACCACGTGGCTTTTGGTGTTCGTTGTCATTGACAACACATTGATCTTGATGATTTTTATGTATCCTGAACAGATCATCTAAGAGCTTATCATTGAATTAGCATTTGTTCAGGGACCTTGTAATTTCTAACATCTTAATGGCTTCAGGTAACAAGAAAACTTTTGTCTAGTTCAGATCACATTTTCAGCTTCCTTTATAACACCAAGTCCATAGTTTTCAACTACGGTTCCTCCCTCTATGTTTCCCACTTTGATATTTCAGTTGCCAATAATGACCCATGTATTTTGATTGTGTGTTTGACAAATTTCTGACTGGGATTGGCTAGAAAGTGATTTCTCTATTGGATGTCTTATTTTACTATTGCTGCTATGACACATGTCCACAAATTGTGTGCATGGAAACAAATTGAATGTATTTTTTTTATTTTGTTGGAAATTAGGATCCCCAAAGTGTTCTCCATTAGAATCAATGCATTGTAAATGACTTAATGACAGCAGCAACATGGCGGCGGGAGATTTGAGGTGCCAGTTTCTGGTAGAAAAGGATGTTTGGTCATTGAATGTGTATAAGGCAATAAATGGCACCTAACAAGAATGACAACAACAAAAACAGCATTTGCTAATCTCTGAATGACGATGAACGGAGTCAAGTGAGAGCTCACTCATAGATACCAATACTGTCATTATGAAGGTGAGTAGATGTGAATCTGAAGTCAGATCGTTGCGCTGTGCGATCATGTTTGTGCTTATTTGGCTGAATTATCCTTACCCTGTTATTTTTATTTTCTCAACAATTAGCAGCAGGAATTTTATGGAACATTTGAAAGAAGCTATATAAGTTATGAATGTTCATTTTAATAAAGTAAAATGAATTTTCTTATTTTGAGGTTCAATTGAAGTCTTCTCTCTTAAAACTTGTTTTAATGTTTACCTAAAAATCCACGTTTTTGTTTATTACTTTATTTGTTTACTTTGTTGCCAATTTAAAAGAAATTCCTCTTCTTTGGAAATATAACTGTATGTTTTTATTTGTATTCCCACATATGACCCTATGTAGGATTTCCTATATTGTGAAGCTTTATGACAGCAGGAAATTTAATTTCTCAATGGAATGAGGTTGAGTCAATATTTTCCAGTTAATATCTAGCCCATAGAACTATCAAGGCTCAATTAGTGAAAAACAGAACACTATGTAAAGCATACCTTACACTTTTCCAATAAAAAATAAAGAAAATAAAATTAGCTACTGTATCAGCTACAAGTAAAAAGTGACTGCAACTTTTCTGTTTCTCTTTAAAGAATTGGGTTGTTTTATTGTGTAACTCAACAATGATCTAGGTTTTTATTCTTGACTAAAGAACTAGGGGTTGCTGATTGGAAAAAGAAAATGAGCTGAAACATTGCAAAAATATGAAGCATTTCTCTGATAATTTTGATAATTAAATTGTTACAGAAAAGTTTCAAAGCTATATATGCCCCATGGGAAGTTTTATTGCTTCTCTGACAAGAAACCAAACTATAAGCACTTATGAAACGGGATAATGTGTAAGGCCCAAAGTTAGATTAACTGAATTGTTTTGAAGAGGCATCAAATAATTGATCAGGAAGTAAAACTGTGATTATAAAATAAAATCAGAGTTGAATTGTAGCAAATAATTGCAAAAATAATTAAAGTTACAAATCCTCACATAACAATATAAAACAATTCCCTGTAGTGCCCCACAGGGACAGAACTTACTAGCTTTGATTGGGATTAAACCTGGAGGTAAAAGAAAAGGGAAAGTGTGGTCCTGAAGAAATTGTATTAAGAACATATGATTCTTTATAAAAGAAGTTCCTAAAAAAGAGTGAATGTTGAATTTATGAGATTTCCATTTCAAAGACCAAATTTACTGTTGCACTTTAACATTTTTTAAAGAAACCAGTTTAAGATATGGATACATATATAGATGGTTGTCAGTTTGCAGTTTATTATTTTTCAGCTTTGGGAAATAGAACAAAATTATTTCATACATTTAACTGAAATAATATGAATTTTATTAATTGGGACATTTCACTTCTACAAGGACTATGAGTATGAGGCTTGCATGTTAACATCAACCCTGGAGGAGTTAAGTAATTACTCTTATTTTTATTGTTTATGGAGTTCGCATACAAGGCAATGCTATATTCATGTGTGGATGAAGCTCTTGAGGGGGAGTTCATGGCTTCTTAAGATATGTCTTCTACAATGTAAAATATAAATTTAGTAGAAAAATGCAACAAGGGACATGGAAGTGGCCCACTCACACACTAGATGACCACCAACCTAGCTCTTCCCTCTGTCCTTTGAAGAATTCATTCTGATCCAACTATAAACATCTGTCCAATATGTGACCCCTTGCTTTTCTTTTTTTATTGTCTTTTTAAAATCGTTTTATTGGGGGCTCATACACCTCTTAGCACAAGCCATCCATACATCCATTGTATGCAAAGCACATTTGTACCTTTGATGCCATCACATTCTCAAAAAATACTCTTTCCATTTAAGCTCCTGGTATTGGTTCCTTTTTTTTCCCACCAATTTGTCACTCCCTCCTCCCTCATGAACCCTTGAAAATTTATAAGTTATTATAATTTTGTCTTGTGGAATGCTACATTTCTCTGGTATTTCTTAAAAGATAAGATTGCCCAAGTAAAAGAAATACCACAAGAAAGGATTAAAAGAAAAAGGAATTAAAAGAAAAGAGAAAATTCCACTACTGAATTTAAAGTATCTAGTTGTAGTTACACAATTCCTTTAAAAATATCAAATTTAATCCCACGGTTTTATACTTTCTAAATTAGTTTCCAAATACCTATTGTACCGTTGGCACTGTGAGGACATTTCTATTTAAGGGATTTGTGATTATATTGTGAAAAGAGAGCCTTCACACGATAGCTCCTTGAAATAATCAATGTGCCATAGAGCTCATTGTAAAATTAAGTGCAATGCAATATACCCCCTACTCACTTATCAACATAGCTCGGTTCCAATTTTGCTAAACAAAAATTGGCATGATATCAAAATGGAGGATGCTTTATTATCCCCTAACTGCCAAATCACATCATTTTAAAACTGCCAGTCTTCTGAGAATCATAGCTCAGCCAGGTTGGCAAATAACCTTAACCATCACAACCAGCATTACTTTAACCTTGTACCCCAGTGAGAGTTACTGGCCAACATCTATCATTATTGCAGCAAACTATTCTACTCTCTGGCCTATGTGCCTGTGTATGTATATGTCTCTATATATCTATGTCCTTTTAAAGACCCAGATATCTAATTTTATTTAAACAATATATTAATACCTCTAAGATGTGCTGTGAGAGTATAAATGAAGTTACAATTATATAATTTTAATATAAATAATAAAATTTAGATTTTAACATTTGTTAGCATATATTATGTGTCAGGCAGTTTGCTTGACATTTCATAAATGGTTCTCGATTAATTTTATTATAAGGAGCCTTGTTGGTGCAGTGGGTTAAGGATTGGGATTTCAACCAGTGGTTCAGTGGTTTGAATGTACAAGTTACCCTTCTGGAGAACAAAGTAACAGTCTACTTCTGTAAAGATTTATAGTCATCAAATTTCAAAGGAGCAATTCTACTTTCTCTGAGAGGGTTGCTTTGAATAGGGATTGACCTGATACCAGTGAACTTGTGTATGCACTGTATGTGAACGCCATCGAGTTCTTGTAAGTTTGTTGCACAATGTATCATTACCATTATACTTTAGACATGCGTGCCAAGTTTTAAAAAGTCATTGATGGAGTAAGATTGCAACTCAGCTGTGTTTTTTGCTGTATTTTATTTTAAGATAAATGATTTTAATCGCTAATCTAATTTTACATATTGTTATTTGATAATTTCCTTGTTCTTAAAACCTTGGTTGTAGTCATTTTTGCCCTTTCCAGTACGGTGTTTTCCAGGTTGCTAACTCAGACCTTCTTCAAAGACCCAATAGAAGATTATATAGCAATACTATCTCTGTAGATGACTGACTCCGGTTGGCTTAGACTGGAAAGCATACCATACATAAATGTCCCAACCAGGAGGGCAGCATCAGAAAACATACTGATTTGACAAATATGAAATTATAGTATTCACATTGAGACAAAGAAGAAAGTCAACAAATACTAGTGGAAAAAAATAAAGGACTATTTTTTGAATGGTAATATAGTCTCCTTCAACTCAAACATCTTTCTAACTGGCTCCATTGTATGCTTCCCACTTTAGCAAAAACAGTACTATTCAGTACTTACATAGTTCTGTGGGAGAAAAGCAAATGGAAGCTTGTCATCTGCCCCAGATTCTTGGCGTTTGCATGATTTCCTGCAACGAGCAATGAGCTAGAATTACTTGTCTCTCCACCCGGATGCATAGTTATGAGGAAAAACAAAAAAGGCAAAAAGGAAAGAGTATAATTTGGGCAGTTGTCATACTCCAAACCCAGCATTTTTTTAGCCTATATTTCCCAAATGATATTGCAACAATCAGAGCAATTTAGCATGTTACATTCTTGATTCTGGTGGGCAGAGTGATTATGTAAGAAAATAAGGTAGATTGTGCTTTTTGATATTGCACTTCAGCGCAGGAGCACCACCAGCTGGCAGTAATCAGGCGTGGATGAGCAATTAGGTAGACATTGCCCAAAATGTACCTGCTCTTAATGAAGGTCGAAAGGTGAGGCTCACTGGTCGTGTGGAAGACAGCACACCAGGAGCTCCGAATACAAAATGTACAACTCAGGGAGAGCCAGAGTCCGTGAGTCCTGCATAGCAAGTCATCGCTTTTAAGTTTAAGGAGAGATTGCTTGTTATTTAGGCGAGTGGGAGACCAATTGAAATATCAGGTGACTGTCACAGTGTGTGGTTTGCACCCTGCTCCAGCTCGGCCAATAGATCAGCTGTTACCTAAGTACTTTGTTACCACCATATGGAACAGGTTTAGAAGAATGCAGTTGGCTACTCTCTATAAAAGCAAAGCATTTTAGGGAGCAAGTTCAGGGAATGGGGACATTGCTTGAGGACATTAGGGATGATTAAAGGATTCAATGAGAAGAAGGCTTCCTGAAAGTAAATTGAATAATTTAAACATCGGTATTTTGAGTATTATGGTGTCAGGAATAGCTATAAACAAATGCATCTCTAGTAAAAGAGCCCTAGAGCCTCACAAATATATTAATGACGGAAGGTCATTTACAATTTTTAATTGATAAATTAAATAATAAAGCCTTATGGTAAATTAGGTGAAGGTTTACGGATCCTCAGTTTTACAATCAGCCACTTTGTTTCAACTCTTTCATTGCAATCATGTCAATTTACCCTCGTGGATTTCGTTTCCTCCCTTTGTTTCCTGCTTCCATTCTCTTTCTTTAACCTCTGAACTTTACACTTAGGTATCTGCCACCCTTTGGATGTTAAATTGTCAATTCGTCTCATACGGAAGTGAGTTCAGTTCCAGTTCTGGGTGGTGAATGTAGTCTTGTGTTAGATTACTTTTTCAGAGAAGAAAAGCCAACAGCATGCAAATATCAAGAGAGAGAAAATTGGATAAGAAAATGGCTCACATAGTTGTGGAAGTGGGCAAATCCAATCTGGTTGCAAATCTGGAACTCATGTAGTTTCCAGGGCTTCTGAACCCCAGCTTGGTAGGAAGACCACAGGCTGGTGGTTCAGATTCAATTAATCCCTAGGCCAGCAGGCTAGTCTTGTGTTGAAAGTGTTGGGTGACTCCAGG
This sequence comes from Nesogale talazaci, assembly GCA_004026705.1. NCBI lineage: Eukaryota > Metazoa > Chordata > Mammalia > Afrosoricida > Tenrecidae > Nesogale > Nesogale talazaci. The sequence continues at coordinate 58,198 of PVJH01013900.1, forward strand.
GTTGACAAATCTGATGGAAGATTGTTCCTCCATGGGAATTTCCTTTGAATGGCATCACAGCTGTGATCTGATGCATAAGGGAATTGTGTTTTCCTCTAATATTTTTACAACTGATTGGCTGCTCACAACAAATCTCAATTTAGTATTGGTCATGTTAAGTCATATCAAAAAAGGTTTACTAGAATTTAACTGCCAACTCACTGATATTCTAGACATTGCCAAGTTGACACAAAACCTACCTATCAGGGGACCATAGACTTAAGGGTCCCATCCATTTCTAGACAAGTATTCTCCCTCTCCTCTCTCTCTCTCTCTCTCTCTCTCTCTCTCTCTCTCTCTCTCTCTTCTCATTCTATGCGCGCGCACACACACACACACACACACACAGATCTGAGACATGCAGGCCCTAGTAAACACACACATAACAGGAAGGGGTGTAGAAATCACACTAGG